>JBBPOR010000070.1:0-42729 GCA_038091555.1 Leccinum sublutescens | reverse complement strand
GTGGTCACACCATGCGTACTTCAACGATGGACTTCGCCTGGAGGTGGTACGGCGTACGAGACGCCAGGACGTCCTTGCGGTTGCTGGTCGGTTAGTCTTTTTTTACCCATTTCCGGGTTCCGGATGACTGGAGGGCCTATACAGATACGACAAGCTGATTGCCCAGTACTCTCTCGCCAAAGTGACGAGCGACCCGGTCTGCGCGTTCGCCGTCCAAATAGCCTTTGACAAGATTACCGTGGCCCTCGCCGCGTTCCAAAGCACGTCGGTCAAGGCGCTGATGAAGGAACAGCGATCGTTTGGTTTTTGGAGTCCTCGGAGGTGCGACGTTTACGTCATGTCGTACCAGCTGGGGTATCTCCAGGATAGGCTCGAGGTCGCGGCGTTGCTCTGGCAGAACAATATCAGCGCCGATATCATGTACGACGCCACGCTAGCGGAAGTGGAGAACGTGAGCCATGTTGAGTCGTGTGCTCGCGAAGGCATCTTGTAAGCCACCTATTCTATTCTATCGATGAATCGAAGGCAAACCGTTCATATTTAGGTTTGCATTGTACCCGCGGCCGCGCTTGCTCCGCCGTGAACAAGCAGCATTCAAGGTCAAGAGTATCCTCAGAGGGACTGAATACGATAGTGAGTGTTCCAAACCCAGATGCAAAACCAGCCTTGTGGTTGCCCTGCTCTGACACAGCAAACAACTAGTCTCTCGTCAAGACCTCGTTGGGTGGTTGCATCAGCAGATCGCCGAACAGAAGCGCATAGACACATCCACATCGGGAACGAATGGCTACTCCAGTGTTGTTCCCGCGAGCGTTGGCAGTAAGGATACCTCGGGCAATGAAGTACAGCTCTTGCTCCCCATCGACACCAAGAAGCAACGAAAGCAGGTGAAGCAGATGTTGTTCGACAGAGGTACGTAAAGACGTGATAACTGAGCGCGTACCAGATATGGTTCCGTTCTTCGCCTGATGTTTCTGACGTTCGTTTCTCCACTTCCTACCTCCTTACCACAATAGCTTACGAGCGCGGCGCACATTTGAGAACTGCGATGGCCAACGACATGCCAATGCTCGCAATCGACGTTCCGAACGCGGTGTTCGACATGCTGGTCAGGAGCTCGAGCTGGATTCACGATGAAGAGGTGTGGAAGACGATCGTGGCGGCGATGCCACCCTTGCAGACGGCGTACGCGCTTCAGCTGCGCGAGGCGGTAGCTAAGAGGAAGGCCGAGGGGCACCCGTTTATGATTTTATATGCAACGCGAGAGGAGCGAATTCAGGTGCTTGGGTTGTCGCACGGTTTGGCCTAAGGGGCTAACAATTTTGTATGTATTGCTGCATCGTGTAATGCTTTTATATATCTACTCCGAGTTGGGGATTTACTGCAACGTATGTCACGCTTGTTGCGCCTGCTTTTCGCGATCGATCGCAAATTATTCTGACAGTCAATCAAAGGATATCGTTGGCGAGCTGTACATTCCTCAAGACGGTCGTCATAACATGCGTTTGAACCGGCGAATGCTCCTGGAGACCCAAACTCATCGCAGCTAGATCTCTATCCAAACAGTTGTGATTACCTTGCGAGTTGAATATACTGTCAGCTGGTTGGTCGTGGTACGTGTCATTTTTCTCCAAGTGCATTTGAGTCAGTTACGACTCATTCAAGTTGGCAAGGAGCAGATAGACGATGAAGCGGGAGTTCGCAAACGCGGATTCATCACACTGATGGGTCACGGTGACTCACTCAAGCTTTGGAAACGCGACATTGTTAAGTTGCTCACGGCGGAAGAACAATCGCGTCTGTTTCGGGAACGACAATGGGCAAACCAGCAGTCAAGGAGAGCATGTCACTGAAACCAGCGGACGCAATGATCATCGATCAGGAGTACTATTAGTGTTACCCAGTGAATCTATTCTGAACCTCAGGGGGTTATAGGTAGTACCTGGACTGTATCTCGTACCTGCGACGTGCGTTATGGGTTGCAAGATATTCATGGGAATAACAGAACCAGTGACGTCGAGCTGTTCGAACCATTCGTTGACTAGCACAGTGTCGCATCGTTTCTGCAGTCCTGGACAGTGGTCCAAGATCAACTCAACATTCGCCTTGAAGTTGAAAGCAACTCGTTGAGATCAAAAACTCCCACGGTCGCCAACTTGAACAGCAACTTGTCCGAAACATGCCCACTGCCATACGATGAGTCGACCGAACGGCAACTTACAGTCCACTGAATTATTAGGTCCACTCAGTGCGCACCATTACCTGGTCGCCCTAAGAGGTACATATTGAGTTTGTTCCTGTTCCTGCTGCTATCACAGATTGACAAAATGTACTTACCTTTACTTCAACTTCCTCAGCAGAGGCCGTCCAGATCGTGAACTTCAGTGGCAAATCGAAAGTCATCCCATAGAGCAGCCATACTCGCTGGCACAAGCCTCGTGCTACGGATGCAGAGCACTTCGGATGCACAGGGCGCAAATGAAAGAATGGAAGTCACGCACCACAGCCCAAGTCTCGTACGTCCGAGGGAACGTGCACAGCAGAGGGCGATTGGCTACTATGGGCTCGGGTAGCCCCGTGCCCCATAGGAGTACGGGTTCGAACACGCCTCGGGAAGTCCGCACAGCACTGTCAGCACATGAGGGAGGGGCATGTGCTACAACCTACAGCAAAGATGGCGAAAGCCTTAGCTTGGTTTTATATTACGCCTTCACGTATAAAAGGACGACGGATACGTTGATAGCCGGTCGCTGCCTCCGCCAGGACCCGTTGTCCCTGCAAGCCCAGCGATAATGGGCAATTTTTTCGAAGACCTCGTTCACTCTGTGATGGAGAATGCGCTGACAGAAGAAGAGCAAACTGCTCTAAAGGTGCGCCCATCTTATGCCCTGCTCTGACAGGTCTGCTAAGCTGCATAAATTAGGCAAAGTTTCACAAACTAAAGCGGGACGTGATCGAAGACGTCCGCCATATCTTTCCTCACGGACAGATCCTGGTGAGTATACTCAATTGGAGATAGCTCTGCGTTGGGCTGAGTAGAGACTTGTCTAGCCTGAGAGCAGTGGAAGGGGTATCAGGGTCAGGTTACCACCTGGACCTGCGGGAGACGACTCGGAGAACGTCGTTGACGCAAGTGCAGCATGTTTCTGCATCGTGTTTGTTTTCTGACCTGCTGTATAGGATCCAGAACTGCCTGCATTGCCAGACGTCATGGAAGCTTACGCCACCTACGTCAATAACGAGCTACCGACCTACCTCGTACACGTCCCAGAGAAGAAGCTTGTCTCTCGACAAGAGGTGAAGAAGATGTTCCGCAGAGACATGATGGCAGTCACAGAAGCAGACATAGACAGAGTCATCCAGGAGGCCGCTGGTCGCTCCTCACCTACAAGAGAGGAAGCGGTCAGGTCCCTCGTGCGGGGAAAGCTCAAGTACGCCACATTCTCCCATCGGTGGCTCGAACGAGGCGAAACTTCTTTCCGCGACATCTTGATGTCTTTTCGACCTGCCGGATATAGCAAGTTGGCGAATTTCTGCGAAAAGGCTGCGGAATATGATTGCTGTCTCGCTTGGTCGGATACGTGCTGCATCAATAAAGATAGCAGCACCGAGCTTGAAGAGGCGATCCGGTCAATGTTCAAGTGGTATCGCGACGCCCACGTGTGCATTGCATACTTGGCTGAGGCGACGTCTATTGACGACCTCGGGGAGGACGTTTGGTTCACGCGTGGGTGGACCTTGCAGGAGTTGCTGGCTCCCCGGACCATGAAGTTCTATGGTAAAGACTGGGTACCTCTTACCGACAGTGTCAACGATAAGCAGAATGACCAGATGCTGGGCGCGCTATCGCAAGCAACTGGCATATCTCGCCACGACCTCCGCCTTTTCCGACCTGGGACCCGTAACGTTCACGAAAAGATGATGTGGGCGTCGAAACGGACGACAACGCGGGTGGAGGACATGGCGTACTCTCTTATCGGAATCTTCGACGTCAGCCTGACGATCGCATACGGCGAGGGTCAACGTGCGTTTTACAGGTTAATGGAGACAATAATCAATAGATGTGGAGAATGGGAGATCATGGCATGGGCAGGCCGTTCTTCCGCTGACAGTGCTGCCCTTCCTGAATCTCCCCGTTGTTACAAAGCGCTCAGCGAAGCTCACATTGCAGCACCGAGTGAGAACAGGACGCACTGTGGCTCTGCTCGTGACTCTTCGGACAAGCGACACAAGCGAGAGGCACCGCATCCTCCCTTGCCTCCACCACGTTGCTGGTCCGCAATACAGCGCCCGTCCTCGCTCATTTCAGCGCACCCGCACACTACGCCCTGCCTCTATCTCCCAGTCCGACCCCTCGCAGCTCACTCCCCTGGGGTTCAGAGCGCGCGGTCCCGATCACCAGGTACACGCCTCTGCGAGCTGTTCCCACCCACCCTCGCAGCTCACACCATAGTCGACAACTCGCGCTCCCGCCCACCTCTCAGCCCACTGCCTACCTCTCCTCCCGGCGCATGGAGCGATGTCCAAAGAGGGCTCTCTCAACGCGTATGGCGAGGCGACAGGCATTTTATTATGACCAAGCGAGGTTTGCAACTCAAGCTACTCATTCTGGACATCCCATCGTCTTCTCTGAAGTTGTTTGAAGGAACTGGAGGAGAGCGCGTGGAATGCACACGGTACGAGAAGTGTACTGTCGGTGTCGTTGACTATTGGTGTTTCGATACCAGTGGGCAGGGGGTCTTGAAGCCGGAGCAAGATCATTTGTGCCTACTGCTGCGATCAGACCCTTTTGATCCTTATGGAGAATGGGAGAAGGGGACGACGACGGAGCTATTATTCGTCCAGTCGGATACGGAGATGAAGAAGGATCTGAGCATGTTGTGGCTGTAGCCGGGGGAGCGTTTGTCATATATCGCGAGCAGTTTCGTGGTCTTCGTTGGGGTTGTTGAAACTGTGCCTGACACACTAAGTACACAATCTATGCTCAAATGCAACTCGAATGTGCTCCTGTAGTATGTCCTGGCCGAGTCCGACAATCTCCTATTTGCACCCAGACTGGCCGTCAGTCATCGCGCCACGCATGATAACATCGAGTTGTCACTATTTGAGTCTTTAGAACGGTGTCACCTCACTCCTTCGAGATCTTTAACCTACTGGTGCACAATCGACGAAACTATAGTAAGAATGAATGCGAATAGGGTCGACTGACGCAGGAGAGAAAAATCAAAACTATGATACTATTGCAACTGTGCAAATCCGACTCGGGGGTTGTCACCAAAATCAAATGTAGTATAGTAGCCCTCGAGGAAAGTGTTCCCGATTATCCAGAATGCTGGTCATGGATAGAGGAATCGGTCATCAGCACAAATGAATGTTGGATAGAACGCCTCACGAGCATCCGGATCTCCAGCGATAATGGCAGAAAAACACTCGTTCGAGCTCGGCGAGATCTTCCCAAGGTTGAGGAGTACGGGAGGGATCTGAAACGACTTGCCGTCAAAAACAAAGCTGATGGCCGGGAATGAATTGCATGGAACTACAAGCTGTTAGCACAACTAAACTGCGAAACCCTATTGACACTTACAGGCATGGAATCCTTGACCTACATCTGTACCACCAAGGGCAGCGTGGATGGCGGAAACTCCATTCGCATCACCGACTATATGGTTGCAACCAGTGTCGATGATGGCGGGTATATTGGTCCTGTGTGAGGACTCTATCTTGGCCACTTTCCCCTTGTCATCTTTAATGCTCTGTATTTCCACTTGCCAGTATCCCTGAATGGCTGATATCAGAAGAACCGTTCACGTCCACCTGGGGTTTCATCTCACCGCCGCGGTCACGTAGGCATACGTGAATTGACCTCTATAAAGGTTGGGGTTAACTCCACCGATGTACAACTCGCCTCCATCAGAGGTGAGCATGACTGAAAATACCGGCTCGGTGACCTCGTCGTAGACGAGCGTCGCTAACAATGGCTTAGCAGCAATCGGAAAAGCCGAGATGGATTGGAAGGCCAGTCCCAACTGGCCATATGCAACCCGCTCACTGCTGTCCTGGGATGGATTAAAATAAGTCGATGCAGCACCAAAGGTCTGCTCGTCCGCCTGCTAGGCAGTCAGAAGTGATTTCATAAACGATATGATACATACAGTGAAGCCAGAAATCGTTACATTGTCCACATATAGTATACCTGAGAGAATGGTTTCATCGGCATAATCCACGGTGAATTCCTTGGGTTTTCCATTGACTACCGTTCTAAACCGGGAGGTGCTTGATTCATCTGGATCCCAGCCTGAGAGAGAGTGACCCGCGCAAGTACCACACTTGGTAGATAGCACCAACAGATCGCTGTTCGAAAACTGAACAAGCAAGATGGATATGCTCAACAAGAAGTGCTTACCTAGCCCCTGTGACGATTTCGACTTCACAACGATTGGGATTAGGATGATCATGTGTTAAGAGCGTGAAGGATAACTACCAGTCAAGGTCTTGGGGGGAGTACCGATCGAAATATCGCCAAGCCAGATCTGCTGCCGGTCACTCGTCAAAGGGATGCCAGCCCCACGCTCTTGCATCCCGTTCCCATTCCAAGCATATGGGTGGGTCGTTCCCGTGTTCTTCTCATAATTGTCGAAGCCACGAAGAACCTTTCTGACAAAAATGCCTGAGCGCTCAGCGAGAGCGAACATAACGTCACCGTTCACATAACTTACGCGTTGAGTGATGCAACGTGAGCTTTGAGTACATCAACATCAACAGTGTTGTGTGGATTGGGGAAGGGAGTGTGTTTAGTGAGTTTTATGGCAATTCCATTGCTTTTGACCACAGGCTTGGGTACTGCAGCTGCACAGACAGCCAGTGGAAAGATGGCTGTGGATAATGAAAAGCGCATGATTTTAGTGGGAAGATGATCAATTGGCCAAAGCCAAAGTTTAAGATTCGCGTTGACTTATTGATCTGTAATGTAGGACCCCCGTAGTCACGCAACGATGCAGCAGATCATGGGTACTTACGGGACTCAAAGTTGTTCCGGTCAACGATTGATGAACTGAGCGGGCATCTTACTTAAAGTACTGTAAATGATGATAGTGAGACTCATGTAGAGGACAGTAAGTTAGAACTCCGCAACCGCCGCACGGCATCATCAAACCATCATCGTAAACCACATTCTACAAGCGCGCTGAGGCCTTCGGACGTCGTAGGGAAAACGAGAAATGAGGGAGCTATAATTTATTAAGTTACTGTGTGCCGACTGTCAGACTTCTCGGTATGATGAACGGCATGGTTGATCTTGTGAATCAATGCAGTGATGCACAGGAGGCTGTGGCCAATGGTCAGTCTTTCCTGGTCCAGTGCTTGACCATGACACGACAGGGAAAATAAGGTTTCGCAGGAAGTTGACATCACTCAGTCAGCACTGGTGTTCGCTGTTTTGGGATATTGATTTTCAAGGCTTCCAGTGATCGTTCTGGCTATGCCTGGCCCGAATTGCGTTCTCAGTCTAATTGGCGGGCCAGTGCTGTGGGCGATGCAGAAGACTCGACATGCTTGTGACTCATGCATGCTGCATGCATGGCCCATTTGAAGTTGAACACAAAAACAAAACAGTACGTAATCATCTTCCACCTCACTTGTCATGACTTCACAACCACGCTCGGTAGCTATGATTTACTCAGACTTCTTGTCCTTAGAAAGTCACTGCACTCGGGTTATCGGCGACGTTCTACCGATATCATTGTCCTTGGGAATTCGTGTTTTTTATCGATCGGGCCAGAAAACGTGTCTCCAGTGATGTCGGCGTCGGCCTGAAGAGTCAGTGTAAGAGTACCGGTGAGCCCTCACTGCTATCCGGATATCGGGCACAAAAAACGGGCCTGCCTGCCACGCGCGACAACATGCTCTGCTACAATCCCATCTCATATGAGGCCGGTGGAATGAGCGACCGACACAACATTCAAACTTCATGGCCCCAATTCGTCCCCCTCTTGATGGCGTCAAATTCACTCTCAATGCATGGGGAGTAGCAGGCATCTTTGGTGGTGAAGAAGCTATCTCGACCATGGCTCTCATCCCACTTTATCATGGCAGCCGTTGGCTCGGCTGGTACAACTCCCCAGGCAGTCTCCAGGTCGCAAGACATTTTGGGAACCTCGCCCAATCGCACTTTTGGCAACGCGTATTCCCTCATACAAAAAAGTCGCCAGCCGCTCTATTCGCTTTCGATGGCGAACTGGGGCCAAGGTACTCCGCCGCTCTGTCCGGGACGGAAATGCAGACTGGTCATCTGGGTTATCTGGTCATGGAACGCTGCAAGGAGATCACAGTGGAGACCGTGATTGGTGGAAGAAGAACAACCCCCGCGCACGTCGTACTCCTCGACTTGGGCGAGGTCAACTACGACCACAATGTCCCGCGTCTATCCACAATCAGTGCTTTCCTCGCCCTCATCCCCATTATCATCAGCAATATGACCTGTATCATGTGTGTTTTGGTTAACGACTGGTATAGCTTTTGTGCTATCTTGGTCGGGATTCTCGCTGGTGGCTTTGCTAGCATTGCTATCGGGTCAGGAAAGCTTATTCTCAAGTCGGTCACCCAGCCTGCTCCAGGATCACCAGCGGGAGATGGGATACTTGTTCCAGTCATTTGGGAGGACATTGTAGTAGTGGTCAAGGGTGCAGAGAACGCAGTGAATGCTATCACGAAAGGAAAATTTGGGTTAGAGCTCGGGGGCAGATGCTCTCAGCACGCCATCGGAATATGCTCTGTCTTCCTCATCCTCGAGTTCTTGGTCCAACTGTTCCTCATCCCACAAGGAACACTTTTCGGCCAGATCATGTTCGTCACCTCGCTCTGCACATCCTGGGTGTACAACTTCCACATCTCCTCGTTCAGAAGAGAGACGCTTCAAGCTGACATACTCTTCAAAAAGCTTGGTGACCCACGAATACTGAAGTTCCTCCTCGGGACGAGGACGACGATGACGGTCTTTGTTGCTCTGCTCGTTTTTCACCGAGTACTCAATCCTTTGCCTGCCACTGTACAAAAGACATTGTGCACATTGCTCCCGAACGACACAGTTGTGTGGCAGAAGTGGAGAAAGAAGGTTGCCACGCAAATATGCGACAAATCGCTATCCTGCCTCGAACTCGATGAAGAGGGAGACGACAGTGACCTCACAGGGTCTGAGAAAGTGCTTCTCGATACCCTCCTTCGCGATGCAAGCGCGGCATATGATGGTTACTTAGAGTACGTCAAGCTTGATTGATAACGCGTTACACCTTTTTATCTTTTTTATCTTCTCTCCGTCTTTTTTTTTCCACATATGACCTGTATTATTTGTTTCTTCGTCGCCTTCATGTTTCCTGAACTTCATTGTTTTACATGTCATCGACAACAGCTTTTGGCCATCTAATGTAATACTTTATGAGCTTTCAAGTTTTAGGTTACAAAGCCCCAAACGGTATGAGTGTGGCTCTGACAGGGTTTGTCGCGTATCATTCGTCGCTTTGGAATGCATACGCCTCTCACATATAAATAAGGAAGACTCGGGAACGGATTTACATACTGCAGTATCGAACAGTCAAGCGATCCGCTCGAGAGCGTCTGACGCCCAGTGGCAGGCTACTCACCGCGGCACCCTTCAAGTTCGGCCGGCCGGCCCGGGGACACAATTAACTCGAGGCTGTGGAGGGCATACCACTGGGGTAACTATTGAATGGACCACCTGATCAATGCATTATACGTATCTGTGCTCTGTTTATGCAACGGTTGTTTAGCGCTTAGTAGGCGTGGATGGTGTTCGCCAGACGCGGCAGGAGCCACGCGGAGACTCGGAAGACACCTGGAAATAGAAATCATATTAAATTGGAAGTGTAATGCAAGAAAGTCAACCACACGTACACTCCATACCCCCTTTGCAATCACGTTCCCACAAACGCAGCCAACTCGGCGCCATCCACAACCCGCAGTGACTCAACTGTGAAAGACTTTCATTTGCAAGTCTCCATCTTTGCGAATCGGACGAAAACCTGGAGAGGGTCCTGGATGGTTAGTAGATTCCAGGAGTCCAACACTAGCACCCAAGTGACATTCGTCTGACACCGTGTCGTCGTAGATATATTTGACACTAGTACTCGACTTCCCTGGTAAATGATCGATGATCATGCGGTTCGCTTTGTCACCGCGAAACATATCAGTTATATAATTACTACTTGTGAGCAAGCAGACAGACACATATATGATAAAGTCTTTCTGATTCGAAGTTCATCAGTGTCAGGTATATCATCCGGTTGGTTCCTATCTATGATGTATGCATCATTGGCGTGGGTATTAGCATGTCCGAGTCGGTTACATTTAAGGTGAATAAACGTTTAAACCCCCGTTGCCCCTCATCACGACTTATGCTCGCTTGTTTTTTAACACGCATCACAGTTAGTATCGCAGTCATCACTGCATTAGCCGTCTCCGCCGCTTCAATACCCAGACCCAGGGGGAAAGGGAATGTAATTTCCATACCGCTCACCAAAAAGGCTTCGTCGCTGAACTCCAACAAAAGCGTCAAAATTGATGGACTCAGGTCTCGCGCTGCATCATACAGGATGTGCGTGACTTGAATTATTTTACTCCATGTCCTCAGACGTCGTTTCAGCAAGCATCTTCGTGACTTGGAAAACTATGAGGGGAACAAGGGAACTACCCACCCTTCTGCTTTGAAACGGACCGGGTCCCAAACCTGGAAACGCGGTGGGGCTGGGCTTGACTTGGCTCCTGGTCCCGACGATGATGTTTGGTATGGTACTATTTCGATCGGTACACCTCCCAAACTCTTCACTGGTAGGTTCTCTGTGCATTTCCTGGCACACATGCATGCTAATCTCATAACAGTCCAGGTTGACACCGGTTCTAGGTAAGTGGTTCCTGTCGAGAACCACCTACTCCTTTGTTTAATCAGACCCAGCGATCTCTTCGTTCCAGCGTTAAACGGTGATGAGTACTGCAAAAGCCACGATAACCTCTTCAACCCTGCGTCATCTGAAACTGCCCAGGGCTTGGATAAGCCATTTGATATCAGATTTGTAGATGGTGGACATGTTAAAGGACAACTATACACTGACAACATAACCATTGCCAGTGGTTTCACTGTACGTTCTCTCTCGTTGATCATAAACGTGATGACTTCTGACCGCTGAGTAGGCCGACAGGCAGACCATCGGTGTTGCAACAACGTACTCAGCTGACATGGAAAAATCACCTGAATTTCCTTCGGACGGTTTATTGGGACTGGCTTTCCACTCTGCGTCGGATTATCCTGCTAGCCCCCTACTCGAAACACTCATCAGCGAGGGAAAACTTCCAAATGCAGTATTCTCATTGAAGCTCACCGCCGATGGAGGTGAGTTGTACATTGGTGGAGTGAACGAACAGCTGTACACAGGTGATATCACCTTTGTCGATGTAACAACCAAGGTGAGCTGAAATAGAACATGGAGTAGCAGTCACAGTCTCATACTCACTTTACCATCTAGGGATTGTGGGAAGTGATAGTGGATGATATTCGTGTCAATGGAAAACCGGTCCTGAGAAATGTAGTCTCGATCATCGACACTGGTTCCAACTATATCTATGGTGATCCGGATCTAGTTTTGAAATTGCATCAGGCCCATGGCGGTAAAGCTTTCGAGGATGGTTGGTACACATGTATGTTCTGATTGGAATTTGGGTTTCACATAGTACTTTTGGATTCACCGACAGCCCTGTAGTCCCATGCGATGACTTCCCGGACGTGACTCTTACTTTTGGCGGCAGGCCATTTACGATCCCTGCTGACGACCTCGACCTTGGACCGGTGGAGGATGGCTCACTCGATTGTTTCAGTGGAATCCTGGCTCATATCTTGATTGATGGCTGTGAGATCCTCCTGCACGGCGTACTTTGAACATACCAACCACTGAACCCCTCTTTCCAGTTGCGCCAGCATACTGGATCATTGGGACCAATTTCCTTCAGGGCTTCTATACTGTGTTCAACATGGATTCCAACCCACCTCAAGTTGGATTCGCGCATCTTGAAGAACCCTTAGAACCATCGAAAGCGTAGCACTATTTTCTGGTCTTTTTGATCCCACTTACATGACCCCGGTCGCAAGCACTGGCATGGTGCCGTGGATCAGTGATGAAAGGAGAACGGGGGAGAGATGGGAGCGAAGCGACGAGGAGGTGTCAACAGACTTCCTCGCCCCGCTTCTCTTCGAATGAAACAGTGTGCCAATCGAGTAAGTTATTATGGTACTTGTCAAAAGGGCTCGTCGTATATCCGACTGTCGGATCTGGTGTTTCACGCCTACGATCGGCCACTTCAGCGAACCGCCTGATCATCATGTAGTAGGGGAACCCCTCGAGTCTGTCAGTGGAGGCATTTGTCTGGATTTGGAGATCCGTTAGCATTGTTAGGATTTCGGAAAGGTCGTAGGGGAAGGGCGACAAGTGATCAAGCGACCGTGCGAGACTCTCAAACGGGTATCGACCCCGGGCCATCGATCTCACCCGATGACCACGAGTCATAAGTGTGAGCGAACGAACTTGAAGTGAGGAAAGATTCATCTATCATGCCACTGAGCATCCGGGTACTACATTGTGCTTTCTAAGATACCACACTACTTGGCCATTCGCGGCAAACTGGTCGGAGGCAGACTAACGTGCTCAGAGGGGTTCCCCTGGTGAAGCGAACTTACTCTCGGAGGACAGGTCGACCGGTCGTGGGGAATAACTGCGCCTCCAAGAACTCTTTAAGAAAAATACCGACACGTACTTAGACTACTACGGAAGCATATGCCATCAGCCATGTCCTTGCCATGTCAAGATTGCCCACTACTCGGCGTGTGATGGGGCAAGCCGATAGCACCTGGGGGTCCTGACTCCTGAATGGGTTACGAGATCTTAAATACTCACACCGGCGACGCAGACAAGCACTTCAGTGACTATTTGTCTGACTCTCGAGAAGCTTGCTGCATGTTCTCTCCCTCCTTTTCCTCATGCCCTCACCAGGTGCGCCTACGAGTTCGTGCAAGTCAACACAAACGTCTCGCATGCCCACGCGCCCTTGAGTGTGTGCGTCGACCCACGCGATGAGCTCAAGATCTCCGTGATCGAGGATTGAGAAACGTTGCGCATATCGACATATGCCATCGTCAAGAACACCTTGAGGAATCCGGAGTCTGCTTCTTGCCCTTGTGGGAGAAAGAACTCGATGGGGTTGGTTCCGAAACCACCGTATCCGAACGCGAACAGTGACGGTGTGCCGTCCGAGTTGATCCGTCTTAGCGGCGCGGCCATCGTAGGGGATGGTGGTTGGTACCAAGACTATGGAAAAAAAAAAATATGTCAGACCCATTTCCCCCGAAGGTGGTGTGAGTGGAGAACAGACGCACTTGAACGCTGTAATCCGAAGGGTCGAAATAGAAAAAGTAGGGAAACAGGTCAGCCTCGGAAAAGTTCTCCAAGGTGAGACTGTATCGTTCGTCGAGATGCCTGATCCTAGCTTCCTTCCAGCCAGTGCCCTGGGGAACCTCAAGAAGGTCATCTCCCACAGGGCCACTTTTATTTTGGATGACTTCGATGCGATTTAGTCGCAATTTCACTTTTGCAGCAAAGCTCGGCGGAGCGGCGGGCGACCGATACAAGCAGGAATTGAAGTTCGCGATGGCATCGAGGACGTCCCCGATATGTTGTTGTTCAAAGTTTGCACCGAGATCGACGACGCTTCCCGAGTACCTGGGAATAAATTGATCGAAGCGTTCGACCATCCATCGACCAGACTCGCCACGGCGTAAGGCAATGTCCGCAGGTTCGTTGGCGGGGACGACAATGACGCGAGAATCCGAGAACGGGATAGGGGAATGAACCCTCAGCATGGGGTGGTTCCAGTTCGACACAGTGGCTCTCCCGTCGGTGATGTTTGGACTACTCTCGAGCACGGTCTGGAAAGCGCCAACCTTCTTTGCCTTGAGGACCGACTTCCGCGAGAAGGATGTGACGTCAAATTCTGTCCCCTTGACGACACCGTGAACACTACCCGCTGAGACCCACAGCTTGTTTCTGCTCTTAGATACCCTGAAAGTGGTTTCCCCGTCGCGAATGGTATTGACACTGAAAAGCAGCCGGTCCGTATTTGCGCCTTCGCACTGGGGGTGCTGACCCTTTTGTTTGAGGTCCAGCATCTCAAACAATCTGGAATAGGTGGTCTCGTGTATTCTACAACTGCGCAAGCATTCTATGAGCGCAGTTGTGAAAAGGCCACCTGGCGCGTCCTTTGCATCAGGATCCTCGAATGCATTCTCGTCTGAACGGCATGCTGCAAGAAGGATGTGAGATTCCATAGCTTTATATTGAAAGCCAGCTTGTAACACAGTCTTTGCAGCGCGAGCGCCAGGAAGTTCCGGGACAGAAGACCAAATGTCGAGATCGAGATCTGCAGGAGGGGGATAAGGAGGTGATGGAATAGACCTGGCGCGTAGCGTCTCGTTTCGCGAGAGACCGCCCGAATGACAGCAGTCAAGCACAGCAATCTAGGATGGCGCGTCGTGCGTGAAAAAAAGATCGGAAATAAAATATGAGAAAACAGACATACTACGTTGTCTCCCTTCTCGAAGGCAAGCTTGCGCATCAACGCGTCAATTGTGCAATCAGGAATATCCCAGATTTCGTCACAGTTTCTGTCGCGTCTGATCCTGACGTCGTGAGGGCAAATGGTTTCAATCATGTTGCCTTCCGCCACCCATCCCGGAGGAGCATCGATTCGGCTACCATGACCGGCAAAGTAGAACACAATTGCATCGTCCCGCTGGATGGCCGTGTTATGGATGAGAAACAAGTCAAACTGTTTCAATATTTCCGCTCGAGTCGCTTTTTCGTTCGCAAGAAACATTATTTGCGATGAAGGCACGCCAAGCAGGTCGGTTAGAAATGTTTTGAATCGTTTCCCATCATTTTTGCAGCCGGTGAGATTACTGAATTCTGGACCCTTGTATCTGTCGATTGCAACCACGAGAGCAAAGATCCGTGGTGTTGTTACCAACGCATCGAGGCCGGTACTGTTCATTTGGTTAGATGAACTTGTGATCCAACTGCTCGAGGTAAACCGACCTAGTCGTTGGTTCAGTCACCATCGATCTGGACATCGGATGTCAGTGACTCCTTCGCAAACTGGCTCCGAGTACTCAGAAACTCAACTGATCGTCCGATGATGATGACGCGGAGGATCGTAGGGATGATTTGCTTGTAGACTTCAGTGGCGTCTGCCGCTCTCTTTTTAACCTGATCAATCAGTCCCTCAGATCAGCAAAAACGACAGCATTCAGGGTGCAATGGAGGGTTTCCTACAGCTTGTTGAGGTGGAACCATGCCGCACTGCCAGTGGGAGACATACTGGCCGGGATGACGATCGAGCACTGGATTTATGAGATCGCCAAAGATAACCTGGTTCGGTTAGTAGATTGGATGCCGGATTTGCTGTGGATGTCTGATTGGCCCGGACCTTCAGCTTCAGTATGGGGCGACACGGGAAGCACGGAGCTTGTCAAATTAATGCCCTCCTTCCAGTACACATACAGCGTGCACGCGCGCCCCCTAGCAATCATGACATGCTACGTGAGCGAGAGCGACGGCAAGGACGAGGACGGGAGTGGGTGAAGGGGAGAAACGAGCACGGTCGGCGAACTCCGACTCGGACATTGCCGTGCCCCATAGATAGTTTCCGGGATTCTCGGAGAGCAAGAACTTTCTGCAGCTGAACTTTCTGTGCAGGCGACCATTCTTTCTGATGGATCCATCGAGAATTGCCGGGGCAGAGAAGACAGAAACGCCGTGATCGCAACTCATATTTGTACAGATTCACAAGTACATAATCCTACATACACGCACATTTCGCATCATCCACGGTGCACCTCCGAAATTAGACTATACAAGGACCCTGGCACGCTACAAAAGATTATTCTCATACCAATCAGACTCCTTCTCAAGGGCGGTTTGCTTAGTTTTATCATGGAGCCAGTGGTGACCCTCTCCAGGGAAGAATATGAGTTCGATCTTTTCTGATGGTAGCAGTTGGTTGACTTTCTGCAGGAATTGGCGGGCCTGATCAGGCGGGACAACATTGTCATCTTCACCATGTAGCATCTATGAAGAACGAATGAGGTCTACATCGCGTAGCGGAGAAGGGACGCAAGTGAGAGACATACAAGTAGTGGCGTTGTAAGATTGGGCTTGCCAGACACGGGGTCGGTGATGTTCTTGACTGGGCTCTTGGACTCCCACTTACTGCGATCGGGAGTACCAAATAGTATGTCGAGGTACTTGCACTCAAACTTCTCCGTGGCTTCTGCGAGTAGCGCGGGATTGGTCACACCCCCATACGCAGAGCATGCGGTCTTGTAGAAAGTTGGTATCGGGTCCTTGGCGAACGTGATCGAGGACAGTGTAGCGTAACCTCCTGCGGAACCCCCCCGGATTGCTACACGTTTCCCGTCAATCTCGGCTTTATCAGCCAGAATTCTAGCCGCATCGTAGCAGTCTTCTATGTCGTATTCTCCCCACTTTCCGTAAAGAGAGTCCCTGATTTGAAGGTCAGCCAGGACGCGAACAAAAAAATTGTGTATCATCCTTACATGTAGTTTCGACCATATGAAGAGGCGCCACGATAATTGACATCCAACCTGTGAGTTCATCATTAGACCGTATGTCCGATCGTTCCATGGAATTGCTTACCAAGCGTAACCACGGCTTGTGTAGAACATCTTGATCCAGTTCAGAGATTGAGGCTCCAGCGCAGTCGGACCCCCATGGACATTGACAATGCAAGGAGGCTTCTCCCCTATCAATCCGGTATAGTTGGGATTAACGGGTTTATAGAGAACGATGTAAAGTGCCTTCGTCGGGTCGGATTCATACAAATTCTTCGGAACAGGTTCAGAGAGGTATTGTTTCAAGTCTCCAGACACGTTTCCGCTAGACATGAGCACCGCGAAATCCACTGTATAAGAGCCATTCTTGACCGAAACTGTACCCTTGATGACGCCTCCTGCATCCGAGCTCTGGGTAAACACAGCAGGATCCGAGCTTTTGGAACCAGTAAAGACAAAGCTATTCTTGCCTAGACTCGGAGCTAGAGGACGGATATGCTGTGCGACTACGAAGTCGAAACCCTTGATTTCAACAGGATCAGAGGGCTTGATCAGGTCGAGGACATAAACGATATTTCTGCCATCCCTGAACGCAGTGAATACAGCGTACTCCCCTTGATTCAGAATAGCATAGGGATCCTGTCCAAGATACCATGCAGGTTCAGAGAAATCTCGTGACAGCGGAGTTTTCAAGACGGGAGTATGATTCTGCTTGGTCGTGTCGAATATGAATGGGTTCTGGAAGTGATTGGGTGGATTCTCGGTGGGTGTGTCAACGGTGTAGAGAAGTTTAGTATCCGAGATCCAACGAGGGTATGTCGCACATTGCGTCCCTTTGTTGCCTGCGACTTTCACATAACTTTTCTTCGAGACCGTAAGAACCCCACTTTTAACTTCGACGTCGGCAACATAGATTGTGCCGCCTTGCCACGGCATATCGCCTAGATCCCACTCCTGCCAAGCGACCTTGGTGCCGGATGTATTGAATACTGGGGAGGCATAGAAGCCCGCACCCTCGATGATGATATGGGGTTCGGAACCATCTAGCGCCGTATCGACGACGCAAACTGTATTGACGATCTTTGTCGGATCGTATGCATCACCGTCATTTTCCTTGGTGTGGTCCTCCCGTAACGTGACCAACAAGTTCTCGTGCTTGGGGTGAATCGCAAAGTTTGCGTAACGCATGAGGCCTTGGGTCTCTATCGACAAGCGTCAAACAAACTGGTGGAAAACAGAGGGTAGGAACATTACCAGGAGTGATCGGTTTCACCGTCTGAGATGGATCAGATACGTGTAGAGAGTATATCCTATTGTTAACATTCTTCGGACCCTTCCCGTCATCGTTGGAGAAGTAGACAACGTCGTTGTAAACGATTGCGGTGGCCCCTCCGTATTCCTGCACAAAGTTTCGCGCGCTGCGAGGCTTTGGCAAGAGCGGCTTTGGCCCCTTCTCCGCGTAAAGTACGACGTCGGAGCGACCATCTGAGAGTTCTTCCAGATAATAAATGCTTTGAGTCTTTGGATCAACCACTACATCGGTAAACGATGTGAACTGTTGTGCCGTATCATGAACACTTAGAGAAAATACGAGTTGGACATCGAGTCAACATACAGTAGCGACGGCCTGTTTAATGCCAATGAGCGAATCCCATGTTCCATATGCCTTTGGTGTCTTTACGGTGTTGCACATGTTGGGTTGTGAGAAGACGAATGGTAAAGAGTGGGGTGAGGGAGAGGATGCTAAGAGACACCTACTTATACCTGGGCAGACTGCGATTAAGATCTTCTCGTACGTCGTAGATGTGTAATCTTGGCAACTACCCAGCGTAATCATGATAGGGTTAAATTGATGTACGTCCAAGTCGAGACACCGGGTAGTAGTATGCCGGTCTTGTCCGGCCTTCCATTCGGATTGTCAATCAACCGAGCTGGACGAGAAGCTCTCATTGACAGGAACCAACCTGGTCCAACCCTGTTCGGTTTGCGCAGAAAGGGTTCCCAGCAACGGAGGTTCCGCCCCTAACATGAAAGGAACGTGCGAAATGATGGGCGGCGACAGTAGATAAGTAAGTACGTATGAACCTCGGGCCTCTCCAGGAATCCGCTTGTTCGGTTCCCATTCCAGGGTACTACCTTCAAATCCGCAAACCAACGCCGTGTGGCCCATCGAAAGTGACAGTTAGTCGCCAACGTCCCATTAATCCAAGAATATCAGACGGCATTTACTAACCCAGGTGAAGTCCCACAGCGAGGGTGAATTCATTAGAGCCAAGTAGGCACTACTTTGCGAAGAGCATTCAATCGATTATCAGGTCGACTCGAATATGGCAGGTATCATGAGGACGCTATGTGGCGTCACCGCTTGATCGTGCTTCCATATGAAATTCAAGAGCTCCGATGTGTTTAGAGGCGCTCACCCCATGATGTATGTAATATTGAAAGATGCGAGTGTGGGGATGACGTTGTTTTCTGTATCATGATGCTTCTATTACATGTATGTGTTCTCACTGAACATCCATCGGGTTTGGTACGGGGCCCGGCTCCGAGCGATGTTCAATTTCCCAAGCTTCAGGAAGGCACAGATCAAAGTGTTCTGGACTCCCAAGTAGAATAATTTACCACATACGCATTGTCGCTCACCACACTCAATTTCCACCAGTAAAACATTTGTCAGGGGTTATGATTGCGAACCCGTTTGTGTGGTGTGATCTAAGGAACACCTAAGGCCCTTTGGTTATCCTTTCCAATGCCTAGACCGTAAGGCACTTTCACCCATTCCAGAAACGAACTGGATCCAGCGGGGTTCAAATAGGCCAGCCTTGACCGGAACTAGTGATCAGGAACCTGACACGTAAATGAACAGTTGTCTCGTGGAACGTCTCGACACTTCTAGAATACTTCAGATTAGTACCTGGGAAATCTGAGAAGATGATTTCGCAGATATGCACTGAGCTTGATTGACAGCATGTAGGAGGACCGCCACGAGCCTTGGTTCTCTCGATCGCCACGGCACATTATTTTCCTCGGCCATATAACTGAGCGCGCGGGGAGACTAAATTGAACGACACGAGATGAGATATCGAATGAATGCCGTCAGTGTCTCAGAGAGGACCGTCAGCTACCCGGATACTGGGAAGTCCAAAGTGGGGCTGGCGCGAAAACGACGCAATTGTGCTTCCAATTTGATCTCCTATTTCGTTAGCGTCTTCCAAGCATACTGTCAAACGGCCGGGTCTCCGCATCCGAGTAGGTATGGAAGAATGTTGCACCCGAAATGCCGCGCCTGCATCGCGAAGAAGGGTATTACGATGGGCATTCTCAAGCCCTGACGTCTCCTTCTTCGTCGAGTTCGAGGCAGAATACTGACTTGTCGCATATCTGCCCGGCAACATTCTTTCTCCACTTCTGCCCACACAACTGTGTCATTCTGGGGTAATGTGCACAGCGTCTTTTGCGCAGTGGTAGGGAAAAGTTTGGGGTACTTCATGAAAAACGAGCAGAGCAACAAAGACCGTTATCATCGTTCTCGTCCCGAGGAGGAATGTCTGTGTTCGTGGGTCACCGAGCTTTTTAAAACAGGATGTCAGTTTTTGAAGCCTCTCTTTCTGAACGAGGAGATTAGTAAAAGTTGTACATCCAGGGTATGCAAAGGGAGGTGATGAACGACGTTGGGCTGTTTGAACGTTCCTTGTCCTACTTCACCATCAAAAGCGAATAGAGCAGCTGGCGATTTCCTTGTATGAGTGAGTATGTGTTTCCAGAAGTGCGATCGGATGGCAATGTTCCCGAAGTGTCTTGCGACCTGAAGGCTGCCCGGGGAGTTGCACCAACCGAGCTAGCGTCTGGACTCTGCGGTGGAATCATTCAGACGCGTGACGGCGTGTAACTTGCATGGCCCTCGAATCGTTAGCCTGTCACGACGCCGTCAATTTTCGGGATCAAAGTTATCTCTTCAGGCGGTTCCTGGCATTTCTACTGTACGTCGACTTTAAAACACGGCGACCACTACGTGAAATAAATCTGCCAAGCTGCACCCGGTCGGTCAAGTAAAAAAATTGGGGCCTTGTCAACCATGATTTTGAGGTTTCTTCCTCAGGGCCTTGCTTTCCGCTCTGACTTGCAATCTTTCCGACTGCAGGAATGACTGCACAACGCGCGAGATTGTGTACGTTGTGTAGACGAGGGCAATGGCGTCGTCGTTTCGTTATCGTTTCGTTCCCGTCTTGGGGACGAGGATGGTGGCGGGGGTGAGGTCGTCGTCGTCATCTAGAAGCGAGGGAGGGGGATGGATATGCGAACATCCAAACAGCAATGGAGGCTGCGTGCAGAAGCGACTGTACAACGCACACACTTGTGCACGCTGGGGCGAGGGGAGGGGGGGATGGGAATATTGGGGAATTGGGGGTGAGGATGTGGCGGTGGTAAGGACGACGACGACGACGACGTCTCATTTCGTCTTGTCATAATCATCGTTGTCGTTGTCATCATCACGCTGGGGAGAGCGGGGACGGGGACGAGGATGGGAAGTTGGGGAAGATGACCACCTTAGGTAACAGTTTCAATAGTCGTGCGAACATATTGAAGAAGTTACCTAAGGCAGTGATTCAGATGGCGGGGGTAAGAACGACGATGTTGTCTCGTCCTCGTCGTCTCGTCGGGATGGCACGCCGTTACCGTCATCGCTTCCGTGTGAGGGAGAGAGCAAGGGAGTCGACAAGGAAGGAAAGAATGAGAAAGCGGGGTGACAAGTTAACGTGATACCCGTTCGGCTTTTCCCGTCTCGCCTTCCGAAAACCATCTGGTGAGGTCTGTTTCAACATTCAAAAATTCACTGCATCAATCTAACTTAAGCTTGGCTCGGAAAATTCACATGAAGCATGATGAGTTGACATGATGATCTGAGACTTCTTTCCATCTGCCAGTGTTTGATCAACAGGTTACCAACACCCTGTCAGAAGTTCATACCTTGATGGACTTCCCAGTGGTTGATGTCGTGTTCTGCGGTATTTGAGATGGGTAAGTTAAGTTCAACTGAATTTCTGTCGAACCCTGTCGAACCCTGTCGCACTCTTCAGAATGCACATCGCAGCCGCAACATTCATCGCTACATTGGCTGCTTTGGCTGCCGCGCTGGACCACAACGTCTATGGTACTGGTAACGCCATATCAATCACCAAAAATTCTTCGTTCGTAAACGCAGACACTTCTGTTGATTTCGACGCTCTCCAGTTACATGTTGCGTCAGTCAAGGCGTACGTTGTTTGCCCCCTACATTGCGCCTGCTGAGCACCTGTTTTTGCTTTAGTAAGTTCCTTCATGGCCTCGACAACTACCAGAATAATACGGGGACGGCCCACCCTGCCGCCATGGGCGGAGCCCGCAAGCGTGGGGCAGGCAATTCCTTGACTGATTACAGAGACACGCTTTGGTACGGAAATATTTCGGTTGGTACGCCTCCCACAACCTTTACCGGTATGCTTCTCGGTCCACTTCCGATAAACGATTTAGACTCATTGTCCACGATAGTCGGTTTCGACACCGGCTCTAGGTACGTAGTTTTTGTTCCGCCCATGTCGCTCTTTTATTCAATTCGATTCAGTGATCTCTTTGTGCCAGCGGTCAATTGTCATACTTCTTGCGATGGTCACCAGCACTGGGACCCTACTTCGTCTTCAACTGCAAAGGATCTGGACCTGCAATTCTCTCTCCGTTATGGAGATGGATCTACGGTCACGGGTGAACAGTACAGGGACATAGTGTCCATTTCTGGCTTCACTGTATGCTTTGTCTATTCTACTAGCTGATCATTTCTGATATCTGAGTAGGCTACCAAACAGACTCTTGGAGTTGCAACGGCATATTCTGCTCAATTCGGACCCGATAGATACCCTGCAGACGGATTGCTGGGAATGGCTTACCAGTCTATCTCGTCTTTTAATTCTAGCCCTCTATTCGAAACCCTCGTCAGCGAGAAACAGGTGCCAAAGGCACAATTTTCATTCAAGCTCTCCTCTAAAGGAAGCGAGCTGTTCATCGGCGGATCGAACCCTGATCTGTACACAGGAAACTTCAGCTATGCCAATGTAACGCAAAAGGTGGACTGAAATGCTCGGGTTGTGCGTTGACTTCCACTTACATTGGTCACTCAGGGCTACTGGCAGGTGACGATGGAAAACCTCAAGGATAACGCCAACGGCAAGACACTCCTGACACATGTGGACACCGTCATCGACACGGGCACCTCCATCATTATTGGTGAACCGTCGCAAGTCTCGACCATGTACAAGGCCCTGGGCGGTATCCCCGTGCCAGGCAATGGAAACCAGGGGTTCTATTCGTGTAAGTCCTGATGCCTGTTTGGTTCTTGGGACTCCATTTACATTTTGTAGTCCCATGCAATAAATTCCCGAACATAAGCCTTACCTTTGGCAACAAGTCATTCCCAGTCCCTTTTTCAGATCTCAACCTTGGAAAGGTTTCGAAACGCTCGAAGGACTGCGTCAGTGGAATTGCTGGTCCAGACCTCGGTTTCCGTGAGTTTTCCTGTCCTTAATCACACAACAGGCTGACCACAGAACGCACTCACTCTATTATTCAGCCTTCTGGATAGTAGGCGATACTTTCCTGCGTAGCGTCTATACCATGTTCGACCTCAAACACTCAGTAGTCGGATTTGCCGACCTTGCTTGAGAGTCATGAACGTAGCAAAAATTTCCTATCCCATTATTCCATACAGCTTGATCGATTTCGTCCGTTTTGCATGCTTGTATGATCATTGTTTTGACTATGTATATTATTTAGACCCGGCGCTTTCGTCGTGGAGACTGGTTTTATGTGTGTATCTGAATGTATCTGAATTATTAAAATTTTTCCTTCCTTTGCTTGTCCGACGTTGCAGGACAAACAATTCGGTGATCTTGTTGTGGTGCAACAACGTCCGCGGATCACTCAGGCTGATCTGTGATGAAATTTTGAAACTTGATGATCATCGACTCCACTCATGCCAATCACTGCCTAAAACCCCGAAAACTTCAAACGCGTAACAAGCGGCGATGCAACCCACTCGTGATTTGGCATAGAGAAACATATATTATATTATATTGAGCACCGGTGCTGCATCAGCGTGTGCACCCACGTGCGTTTTCTTCCGTTCCGAGCCTACATATATCCGACCATACAGCGTACACACCTGATCGCATCTCTCTCGGAAACGACCAACCTGACCCACATATATTACGCCCACGATCCTCCCCCATCACTCCGGGTCCAACTCTGTCGGAACCCGGCACTGAAAGTCGCTCACAGTCGCTGTAGTCAACTCCATCGATCTCCCGGACACCCCAACCTCGCGCGTGATCTTACGCAGACTAAACATGATTCTCGATGCGAGTACGCTATGGAGCGTGATCTGGGGTATGTCTAGCATGTCGCTATACTGAACCTGTGCGCACGATCGTGTCTCTAGTCTGGAAACGAACACGCGACGATGCGACGGAGGACTGACCGGAAACGCGGCGACTAGGATGACGTTGGCTACCGTGATTACTGTTCGTGCGGATCATCATCGACGAGTGTGATCGCGTTAACAACACATAGTATACGACGGAACTCACGTCCGATGCATGTGATATAGAAGACACCGTCGAAAAAGAGGGTCTGTATGATCGACTTGCGAACGCGAATTTCATGTCGGTAATCGTGGTATTCTTTGTATGCAGTGAGGAAGAATATCACTGGGGTAGGGTGACCAAGTTCCAAGTTCAAACGGTTAGACACTTGCAGGCTGCAAAACATTGCTCACCAATTTCGAACGCCAATATCAACGCATACACAAGTGCGGTGTTGCGGCTAGATACCATGTAACATCCGCCCAGTACTTCTCCTACCAGTAAAGAAAGAGACGCCAAGCATGCACATAGTTTCGAAGGGAGCAGGGAATCGCCTACTCACGATTTGGGAGCAGATTGTAATTTGGTATGAAGCCAATTATGAGAGCAGCTGCGAGGATGAGCTGACTTCCTTCAGTCCAGCAGACCTGAGCACTAAGCCAAAATCGGTACCGTTCCATACGCGATAAGCCCATAAAGCACTCGTTTGTCTCCTTTCCAAAACGCATACGTTCGAACGACCAAAAGCACTGTATGTCGACTGGTCAGCTCATTGTGGAACCGGTTAATTGAACAGACTTGCTCTCAGAAGCGGAGATGCCGATTACATGGAATACTGACAGAGTAAATAATTTCGATGCAGGTACCAATACTTGGGACAGTACTCACTGTCCTCGTCATAGCTTGAACGACTACAATTCTGTGATATATCAGACCCAATGCATATGGCAGTAAAATCATCATCCTTACTATCGAATTTGGGCGGAGGGCAGCTGGTCACTCTGTGAGATGCAGCAAAATAAAGAACAATTGGTTCATACCGTATGCAGATAAGCCCACTCCGATGAATGGTATGTATCTGGAGATCATGAAAATGATATATACTGCATCGTACGACCTCCCCCACATCAAGCATATCTGATATCGTTGAATATAGTGCGGAATCGAGTTAACAATAGTTACCTCGTCCTCGATCGTGATAGCATAATCAAAAATCTAGCACAGCGTGAGTCACGGAGTCATTCTCCCCAGGCCTACGAATGGGCAGAATTCGTACCAGGATTGCCATTCCAGCGACTACGGCACATTTATTAACAAATCACTGTTTCAAGGGACGAGGCCATACATAACATACCATTGAAGTACTATGGGAGCCCGACACAACGTTAGCACTGAGAAAAATAGCAGCTATAGTAGAAAGACACCTTGGATAATTGTAGACCAGCTGCCTGAGTGACCGTAAGCGACATGGTACGAGTCGAACCTGCGTAGCAAACGACAACACGCTGTCGTGGGTAAAGGATGGAGCAGATTGCGGAAACTGGAGGCTTCTTGAAAGCACTGAGAAAGGTACTATCAGTACCTACAAGTCAGTTCCAGCCGCATCGGAAATAGAACCAGGCATCAATGAATGGAACCATCAGATAGGTCCGAGTCATTGTGGCTTTCAATTTGTAGTTCATTCAGAAATGCGTCCGAACTGGTCACTGTATGACATATGGATAAGCAAAGAATGCTTCCAGAAGGTAAACTGTAACTTCGCGTCTAATCGCCTTTATTTACGAGCCTGAGCGGGTCGGTGTATACACCAGCCTGACGCGTGGGCAGTAAAAAAAACGGCGGAAAGGAGTGGAAGCAATCAATGAATCACAAAGAACCGATTGTTCGGCATCTGTTACTACATTGGCAGTGAAGCCCCTGGCTACGGTCAGAATCAAGCAAATGATGGATACTCACAGCTTTTTGAAACAAAAGATATGAACCTAACCCCCTGGTTACGTGATTTGGCGCGTGTTGATCGAGGCATATGTAGGTGGTGCCACTGCTTGGCGCGTGAAAAATAGGGAAATTAATGTTGTAGTAGTAGTACTAGTAGTCACCAGTAGCCTGAGTCCGAGTCAAAACCATCCAATGTCACGTGCAGAATACTCTTGCGTGACACGATCAAAAAAAAAAAGAATCAAGATGTATTCACCAAGTGTACAAGTGAAATAAGAAGCCGTGTGGATGAAAATCCTTGATTGGAGTGGGGCAACAGAAAAGGAGAACGAAAACTTACTGGTGTATTTGCAGTCTGTGTACTTAGTAGACATAAATACAATATTGTATAGAAAGGAGTCTTTCTAAGGCAAACCAACTTCAAGGCAGACGAGTCACACTCATGAACTCGCATTGTCTGATACCTCCTTGATATACGCGATCTCAGAGCGGTCCGACACATATCCATTCCGTCATCACGTATGGTCTTGATACCATGTACCATCCTCAAGATGGTCTACGTCGTCGCCACTTGCAGTGCTTTCCACAGCGATCGGTGTTCCCGCTACCGGGGTCATGGCACGTGGGCAACCCATCTCCATGCGCGTCCCGGCGTAGGGAGCAGCCGTGTTCTCCCCTGTTGGAACGCTCGCAAACCCTGCCGCTCCGGACACGCTGTTCTTCCGTCTCGTTTCCTTCTTTATCGGGCGCCTCCGTGCCGGTTCCTCTCCTACAGACGACCCAGCCTCCCCAGAAGTCGAGTATGGTGGAGGATTCAGCCTGGCCCGGTGTCTGGGGGTTCTAGGGGGAGCTAACACCCGTTCAGAGAAAGCCTCAGCAGCTTTGACCGTCAGCGCGGACGTGTTCGATCTGCTCGCTTGACGAGAGGGTGAAGTGGCAAGGAAGGGCGAGACCATGTTAGCACCATCTGCGCTCGCTGTTGCAGCACTTTGCTCGTTGGGTGGGACGTGTGGCATTCGCGGCGCTAGGCTCGTCGTGGAATGAAAGGGTGATATAAGATATGGAGTGATGGGTGCAAACGGCTCGTGTGAGCGGCCGAACAGGGTGGACTGCATGGGAGTCTGGTTTTGGATCATCGGTAGAGTGACTGGTTGGGGGGAATCAAATGATGGGCCATAGCCGCGGGCTGTGTGTATTCTTTGATTCCGACGGTGACGCACCACGTAAATGACGAACAACACTCCAATGATAAATATCGCGATTCCTCCAAGCACACCCCCAATGACTGCGCCGACTGATCCATGCGAAGAAGAAGAAACCGTCGTGGTTGCTGTCGGAAGGGGTTCACCGGTTACATCCGGCTGGGCTAGTGTAGGAAGTGAACAATCAAATTCTCGTTGAATTGGAGATAGGTACCTGCTGCTGCTATATTTGCTGCTTCCGTGACATTGAATGTCGCGTTTTCCCATGTGGAAGCTAGAAGGAAATATGAGCTACAGATAGATGACCGATTCAGTGAAGATCTCACGATTTTTGGCTGCCCAGAACGGGATGCCTTGTGGAATCCTGAACTCTGATGGAAGGTATCTGAAGACTGATCAACCTTTTAGCGAAACTAAGCTCAGAATCGACTCACGAATTATTCGATACATAACTTCCGCAGCTAGTAGTCCACGTATTCCAGCTGGAGTGGAATGAGATGATCATGCATCAACTATACGTAGCGAAGTGGGAGACCTTATGTACTGAGATTGTCCCACGCAGTAGGAACAGGCGCTCAGTAGATTGTAGATTGACCATGAACTAATTGGCATGAGGATTGTTGTAAGCGATGAATACCGTTTCTCTCACCAGGTGCAACCATTGACCATCGAGCCATTGGGGACATACTGGCTCTGTTCAAAATTAATCGAGACCACAGTGTCTAGTACAAACAGTAAGTACGTATAGCAAGTCAACTATTGTGGCCGTATGAATTTAGCTCACATTCCGGGATACATAGCTGGCCAACTTCTTGTGCGGTCGTGCAAGGGACTTGGTCATTCTGGTTCTGCATCCATCCCAAACAATTTAGAGTCGAATTCATGACCATTGACGACTAGTCCAACAGATCGTGACGGAGGACGTAGAGGAACAGGAAGGTTTGCCTCCACGTGTGAATTCAAAGACTTGCAGGAAGTGGAGAGTCGTTCTGCGGGGCTGCGGACCGAGTGTGGCACGGTGTTCACATCACATGGAGGATGCGCCTTCCATAATTCGCCGTCCAAGCAAACAGTCCTGTGAATGTTCCGGCCATTGGGAGATGATCAGTGCCTTTCGCCACGCGGTCAGCAGACATAGATTCCAAGACAAACCGGATCGTTTGGGTGCATATCATCTCCTTGAATGCTGACTATTATAATATGCGTCGAAAATTATTTGATGATGGAGTTGAATGGGTCAAGTTGATTGTCATGACTCATGAGACGAGCCGTTGAAATGATCTGGAGAGTAGAGCATGAGCCCGAACTGGTCGATAGAAGAGTATCCTAGTTAGACAAATGTTCAATTAAAGATGAGTTATCGGACAAACTGCTGGACCATGGCGCGGCGGCTCAACGTTGCAACCATTCTGCAACTTCAGGTTCGTCTCAAGTGGCAGTGCCACTTGAACTTCGTGGTGACACCGGCACTTGCCGAATCACCGTCTTCGAATTTTCCCGGTGTTGCCAGCTGGAAGGATCATATTTTTTGATCCCTATCGGTTTGTGTGATCATCATACGGTATTCTGGGAAGACCCTTCCGTTTCTTATCATTTACAGCACTTTCAGGTTTTCAATGTGAATAGTGAACATGCGGTCTTAAACGGCGTTCTCAAATCTCTACATGGCACTGTGCACATAATATCCGGTGATTGAACACTGCTGCAATGCAGCCTCCCCCTGCCGAACTGTCACGCATTCACCGAGCAGCCCCGCAGCGGCGCAGCCATCCTTGTACTATTCAACAAATACCCCTCGGACAGATCCTGATACGACAAGCCGTTTGACACCAGAGAAAGCGACATGTCTATCACCGTTCTGTCTATTCTCATAGCCATTTTCTCTCTTCCACGAGCTTGGGGCATCCACCCAAACATTTTCAATCTCGTCTCAAATGCGACGTGCCAACCCGAATATGGTTGGATGAACAATGTGGAACAACAGAGCCCATGTTTGACGGTCGCGTACGTGATCGGGGCATGCGTCGGGGACAGCAAGTCCCACCATTACCGCAACTATGTACCACGAGTCACTCATTTGTAGACTGTGGACAGCTTGGACACAACCTGCTCTTCCTTCTGGGTACACGTATGATTCGCC
Organism: Leccinum sublutescens; assembly: GCA_038091555.1. Classification (NCBI taxonomy): domain Eukaryota; kingdom Fungi; phylum Basidiomycota; class Agaricomycetes; order Boletales; family Boletaceae; genus Leccinum; species Leccinum sublutescens. Next base: position 13,377 of record JBBPOR010000070.1, on the reverse strand, counting down.
GAACGGAACTACAGTCACTCCTTGTTATTGGTGCGCACACTGTGCTTGAGTTTCGACCTTTGTTCACGTATATGGCCCCCATAGCGCTTGGTCTTGCTATAATCTCATGATGGCATGCACACTTTGCCAGAACTTGGCGTATACAAATGAAATCAAGACGTGAGTTTTTTCTGTCTGCATCATATCTTGGCGTTCTAATATAGTGTTTGAAGCTGGCCGTCGTTCTCTCAAAGCTGTCCTTCAAATTACAAAGACGAGTGTGCATTCGCTCTGTTTCCACGTGCAATGAACTGTTTATAACCATTCCAAACAGGATATTCCCGCAAGGCTACGTCCTTGCAAGCAACACTTCGATGCCTTACTGGGCTACTATCAATCGTACGAGTCCCTAATTTGTCATACCCGCGTTTCTAACATTATGTGCAGCTGCAACTTGGCCAAACGAGTTGTTCAACATAGATCAAGCACAAAATTATACCAACCAAAGCTGGTTTTCATTTCATTTTGTACCGAACCTCTCTTATACTGCCTTAGATCATTCCGACTATTGGCCCTCCAACCCGACACCAGGTTCAAGCTCGGGGTCAGGCAATTCAGGAAACAGCATAGATGTTGGCGCCATTATCGGCGGTACCATTGGTGGCGTTGCTGCTGTGCTGCTTGTCCTCATTGGTGGTTACTTTCTGTATGAGCATAGGAAACGCCGAGGCCTTCAAAGTGCCAATGGTGCTGCAACACTGCCATCGAGCACGTACACCCCAACAGCAAGTGCGCACGCGCGCTGGCTACCGACCCCATCCACTGTCTTTTTACCAACACCAACGGGCTCGTCGGCACCCATATCATACGGGACTGGGCAGAGACACGGAATAGGGAGCATATTGTCTCCTACCTCTTATTCGACTATAAGGGTAGCCTCCCCGCCTGCTGTAGACACGGCGTCGTTCTTGACGGCGGGGAACGCAGCGCAGCGCACCCCAGCGATTCCAATCGTCTAACTTCGCGTATGCCCTCGTCGATGCTCACTTGCTTGGATTATATATATTTAGTCATTGACCCACCCGTTCCTTTTTCTCTGCACTGCTACAATGCGTGCTCATTTCCCTAGGGTGTGCTGTAAGTAAAGCTTAACTTACACTACGGAATCACTTGTTAGCCATGTCATGCCAGCGCAATGTGTGCTATCTCGCCCCATGCACGCAGAGTAGTTGCCAATCTGAACATGGGAGGAGCTATAGAGAGACATCGAACGGAAACCTAGAGGTGTCCTGGATGTTTTACGAGATCGTACTAAGAGTCCAACAATCACTCGCACGACGCAGGTCGCAAACTCCAAGGACTACGGCCCGGGCTAGCTTTAAAGATGAAACTACCCACAGGTTGTAGCGTTTCATGGCGACGGACCACAATTGCAGACGTAATCCTCCCAGCAATGCTCTCCGTCTTCTCTAAACGAACGACTTGCCCAAAATAAACCACGTACTCGAGACTGCTGATACTTGAGACAACAACAGGATTGTGCCAAAGGATATATTGAAGTTCAAGTCGGTTTTATCCGCTGTGTCAGTGCAGGTCTGAGTCAGACGGTTGGATCAGAAGAAGATCATCTTTGATGGATCAATAGATGAGGCGATGGCAAAGAACCTGTTAGAAGGACTCAGTTGGCTGAGATGGATGGTGTGGCGTTCAAGTTGTGTGAGCGCGGAGCAAGAAGGCCCGGCCCAATCCGTGCTTACTAAGTTGCCGAGTTCCAATCAGTCCTGCGACTCCTGCCATCCATGATGCATGAGATCGATATCCACCAGCTTGGCCTCGTTGTATAGAAGAAGCTGCTCAAGGAATTCCTCGTAGATGTCACATGTTTCTAGCACGCAAAACTCATTTGCGTGTAGTTAGGAATCTGACTCCGTGACCTGTCAAAACCATCAGGCTAAAAGTTTTTTTTTTGTTTTCGCATCAATTCGGACCCGGGACCAGAGCATCAAACTAGTATGTAGCACATCGGGTGAAAATGCGGTATGTATTTGGAAACTTGGTATATGTATCATCGGGCCCAAACGGTCTTCGCTTAGTTTGTCTCGTCCTGCTAATCATGGCCCTCTCGGCTCGGATAGAGACATACAAATTCGACTACGCCTTTGCCTCACTCTTACTTTACGATCACATTCTTTGCATCGGAGAAGAGGTACGTTTAATTCAGTGGAAGTCTTCCTTCAAGCTATGTATTCTGAGTTTTGCCCATGTTGCAAGGTGGAATACTTCTGGACTGGACCATGGTCGCTCTCCCGGTTTCTGTACCTTTCTGTCAGCGTTTTTACTTGCATTTCTTACCTTTGACCGAGTTCTTGATTTAGATCAGGTACATGAGCCTCGGATTAGCCTTGTAAGCAAGCTTCGATGCATGTTGTATGTCGGTTTGACGATTCGGTTGTTCAGGTTCTCGATTACTAGTAAGCCGCCCATGCCGTGTATTGTCCTGGTTGACTCACATCTCGAAGCTCAGAAATGGACCGTCGGCGGGGTGAGTGGGCTAAGCTGAACTTATAATCTGACGTTCATCAGCCAAACAGTTCCACGAGACGTAGGTCGTCATATCAACGTATAGTGCGCCCAAACTACATCACATTCGGCTAGATTTTTTATAGTCAAGTTTTTTGTCTTGATTTTTCCCATAAATACTCTCTGTCAACGTATGTCACTCTCTTTCCCGAGGGTATCAGTGGAAACTGACTGTGATTTCTACAGTGGTCATCACCCTTCGCGTTTGGTATCTGTTCTCCCGTAATATGGTTGTCAAGATATCAGTTGTCGCCCTTTTAATTACAAGCACCACTTCTACTGTTCTGCTGCTCGCAATGATGCAGGGCATGATACGGGATTCCTTTCTTAATCCGTCCATCCCTTTGCCGTCCGAGATCGCGTGGCTCTATGTGCCTTCACTGGTGATTCATACTATCCTTTTCGCGCTCAAGATCTATCGGTTCCTCACGAGTTCCGTGAAGATGCAAACAGATTTGTTCTTGTTTCGCATTCTGAAAGAGTGCGTCTCAAATAATTTGAGTCATATATTCGTCTTGATCTCATGGTGATTTCGTACAGAGGCATGTTGATGTATGCATGTGCATCAGGTAAAGCTCATTTTCTTCTTGTGTCCAAGCATCGTGCGTGCATACTAACACCAAGACTCAGTGTCCTTGCTTCTCGGAGTGGTGTGTCTGGCGATGGGAAAACCATCACAACTCGCAGTAAGTCTCTCCGGACCGGTCATGATCGCCACAAATTTACTAAAGCAACATGATATGATGTGTTACATCCACCAAAAGCTACGAGAGCCGGCGGTAGCAGGAATGTATGGTTTCTACCCTTTAACTCATTACTCCGACCTGGCCATGGCTAACGCGCATTACCACTCTTTTCCAGTCCTATTCTGGCCATGATTGTCATATCTGTATGCCGGGCCATGCTCAGCATACGTTACGTGGCCGCGACTTCACATGTAGACCCGGAGTGGTTGCTCAATAATGCAGAACTCAGCCGTGTGCATTGGAGACGGGGGAATGCGTTCGGCGAGATCGTCGTCGAGACCCCCTGAAGGCGACTCGGAGCCTCCCAACGCCCACGTCTCGCTCGATGCCAAGTTTTATGATTCATGTATACCCACTCTGGCGGGCAGTGATGTTGCGGAGAAGTAAAATGATGGGTTTGTTTGCTGACAATGTTCATCTTCCTCATGTTCTATGTATTATTTATGTAGTGTACCTTTGTAGCCACTTCGATCTCCTTGTACAAACAGTATTTGCCTCCAGCAAGCATAAATACAACTGAATTCACGCTGCGAGTCTGATCCATGGGGTCAAAAGGGGATGACTGTGTAGCTGTCGACAACGTCAAGTGAGGCATCCATCTGCGAGACTGCGAGAGAGAATTCAGCTATGGCAGGACAACCAAATATGAGTACTTGAGTACTGAGTAACGGACGATCTGAAGTGTAGTAAGTAAGTGATAGCTATGACTATGCATGTCTACTAGTAGTGAAATTGTGTTCAGGTGCTTCTTGCCGACTTCACAGTGTCCAATTGAACCAAAACTACGTGGAAGACATACTGATATTTGATACCGTATAGATCTGGGTCGATGGGGACGTTAACTGGCTCTCTTGCTTCCTAGTAGCCTCCTGGCATTTGCTCGCCGTCGGTTGAGCCTCACTGACACTGCCACTGAGTTACTAAGTGCCGTGAGAGAAACGAGCTGTCCGACCCGCCGCCACCTAGATTGGAGGATCTTCATTAGCCTGCTAATGCATAGTTATCAATGTGCCAGTCTAAATGGGCTCGGCGTTCGTGCGCGGTATGTATCACAAACCCCTACAGACAGATACATACTTATAAGTCGGATTGCCACAATCGTGGCGATCCTCACATGTACAGCATGCTTGTGCTATGTATATATATACATACGATTGCGCCCGTACTAGCGCCTCCCGGGATCCATGATGATCAGGATTAGAACAGGCAGTGCGCCACGCGTCATCCCCGGGCTATATTTATATCGCCGTCACCACTATCACAGGTATAAGTACTTCTAGTACCACCGCCAATGGCACCACCACGATGTCCACTGTGGCCACCCTCGTCCGCGTGCCGCTCACTCTCGCCGCCGCGCTCGCCTTCCATGCTTCCTTGTCTCCACCCACCGCTCCGGCGCCGCCGATATCTAGTCTACGCCAGCCGGGAGATAGACGGATCGTCTGCGCCGCAGCTCGTTTCATTGCCGTTCTGTTCACTAAGGTCCGTTTACCCACCCACGCCCACGCCCTTGCCTTTGCCCTGTGCTGATAGGCCTCGTATCCACCACCCGGATCCCTAGGGCCTCTACTGGACTTCGGCGCTCATCGACACGTCAGTCCTGCTCGCACCCCACGTCCCCACGTCCCTCCCTCGCATTCCCATACCCACCGCAGAGGCGCTCCTCGCATGGATCAAGAACCCAACGAGCTTGAGCCTGGACTCCAGCTTGCTCTCTTCCCTCACCCTACCCAGTAGCATCACCTCCCTCCCCCTCGCAACGGCCATCGCAGGAACAACCCTCGCCATCACAGGCGCATTCCTCAACTTCGCAGCCTATGACGCCCTCGGCCAGTTCTACGCCTGCCCAAACCCCGGGCCCAACGCGTGCGGACCTCCTGCTCTAAATCGCGGAAAAGGACACGCACACGCGCTCATCGCGACTGGACCCTACGCTTTCGTCCGGCATCCTGGCTGTGCCGGGCTCGTCCTATGTACGACGGGCCTCGCCCTGTCCCATTCCGGCTCGTATGGAGCGTGGTCTTGGCCTTTGTCTTGGGCGAGCGCATGCGTCAGCAGTGAGGCAGCGCTTTCAGCAGGAAACGTGAGCGCTGGGATGCGCTCGGTAGCGCTCACATGTGCCGTCTTGATCACCGTCGCAGCCTTGCGGAGGATCGCAGGGGAGGAGCGGGCGTTGAGAGCACGATTCAAGGGAGAGTGGGAGGCTTGGACTTGCGTGGTTCGGTATAAGCTCGTTCCGGGGATATATTAAGGGGTCGTGCGCTGTGCCATCGAACGCGGACGAGAGGCAAGTAGGGAATTGCAAACGGATTTGAAAATAAGACGGGTATACAATTATAAGAAAAGTCCACTCAATAGGTCGAATGAATCAGCCAACGGCATAAAAATATGAACGATAGATGAAAGATGAAAGATGCAGCCGTTCGCCAAGGTGTTTACCTGCCCCGCGCTTTATCAGCGCAGATCCGTGAACAATAGGGACCTAGTCCTTTGGCCCTTGGCTTCGACCGGCAGTGCTGTAGAGAACATCAGTTGCAGTAGGTGTAGTGCAAGCGGAGGAACTGAGAGTGATGGACGTTTACTGACCTTGCACATCGCCGCAGCATTGTCGGCACACCTGCGACTGCAGTACTTGGACCGTTGATAAGGCGGCTTGGCCCGGCAGAACTAAACAAACGCGCCGAAGGAACGAACGTGAGCGCCAAATTACCGTTATGATGGATGCACGTCTGGCGTACCTCGCACACCCTGTGCATCCGCGGTGCTTGATGCTTGTTCGTGGCTGTACGGCCATTGGTTCGGTGGCTCTGATGATTTTGAGTCGAAGTCGGCGGTGGCGTTGGTGTGGCCGAATCCTCGTCAGGCTCATTCCCTGTCAGAGCGGCGTCCATCAGTGATCACGAGCATTGCCGTCGCACACCGAAACGAATTGGAAAGACTCGAACAACACAAGAAATGCACAGAAGAATGGAACGCACTCAGTTCGTCACGCAAACGCATGAGAGCCTTGCCTAATTCGTTCCTTCCCGTGCCGTCCGCGCCGATTCCCCAAAACCAGTCTCGTGGCGAATCCTGTTTAACGCACAAATATGTCTTCTTTAAGGATTTTGCCGGGTGGCAGAACGCAGACGAGGCGGACGTACCTCGACGAGTTCTGCGTCGCCAGTGTCGAGGAGCAGCTGGTTTAGATGTTGGTGTTGGGTGAACTTGAGCTTCAGTACCGTTTCCATCTAGAAGGAGCAGTCGGGGTAGATGTGAAATGTTAGACGCATGCGCTTAAAGAGGTCCGACAAAAAGATGTCGAGGAAGACGCACCTTGGAGACATGGACTTGAGACCAGTCGGATCGCACCGCCGTTTTGTGTCGGTGTGCTTCGTCAAAGGCAATCATCGGTTTCGGACCACACGTTCGAATGCGCTCTGCGATCTGCGGATGCCCGTCGAGGAACTGTTCCAAAGGTCCCATCGCGTCAGCAGTGACTCAACACCTCATCCTCACCACGCAATCAAGTGAACGCGAGAAAAAAGGAAAAGAAAAGAAAAGAAAAGTCTCACCTTGAACGCTTGAAAGAGATGTTCGCTGGTTGGATAGCGTTTACCCTCGTACACCACCTCGTTCGGGGAAAAGTTTGTAAACTCGTAGTAGGGCTTGTGTTTGTCGTAAAACAGGACCTTTGGACGTGCGTGCGCGTGGGCCCAGCCTCCCGACGAGATGACGATGTGGGTGTCGCCCGCGTCCCAGCATCGTGTACAAGGTGTGAAGACGGAGTGAACGAGACCCATTAAGTTAACAAGCGCGTCCGGAGTGAGAGAGAACCTGAAGGAACAGGTCTAGACGAAGGGATCCGAGAAATGGAAGAGAGAAGGCTCTAATGGTGGGGAAGCGGCGGCGTTGGGACGCACTGCTTCTCATTTTGTTTATTGCGAACCTGAAAATGAGGTCAGGGCGTGGTCCGGGGTTAGCGTTGAATTCAAGGTTTAGTACGTCGTTGGCAACCTAAACGTTATGTTACATAAAGTACCGCCGTCGTGCCATTTTTTAGAGGGTACATACTTACAGTACATACATACTTGGCGCCCTGCTCGTACTATCTGTCCTGTGCAGTTGTAATCAGTAGGTGTGTCCCAAGCTACCCCGGGCCGTTGACAACAACTTCCTCTCCTATGACCAACCATATTATTTTCCCGCGCTACTTGCAGAATGTCTGGGTGAGAGAAAGCCGGCGAGTGTAAACATTCCTCGATGCATCTCACAGAGTGTGCTTAGAGGCTGCGTGGTGTGAGTTTTTGTTGGATTCCTGCGATCTGGTAACGCATCCACTGGGACCCCCTTGGACCAGGTTTCCGTTCGATTCGTGGCAAAGATTTAGACCCACAGTGACACGGTTGTTCCCACGGCCTGTCCCCAGCAAGTTCGAACTTAAGCTTCGCTCTCTTCCACCATCAAGTACTACTACTACTACTACTACTACTATGGCCACGAGAACACCTCTGACCGCCCGCCCGCTGGACTTGGTCTACTTTACTTTTTTTCTGGTGAGTTTCATTGTACTCAAACAATCTATCTCTAGTGGTCACTGGTCTCACTGTCCCGACCGGTTTTACAGATCCACCTACCCGCGTCTCTTTTGCTCGACTGTCAACCTTTATACCCTCCCGGCCTCGTTCCTAGTTTCATCAGCCAACTTCCGGAAATGTATACCAATATGTCAGCTGACCCACTGATTAGTGGCCTGATGGGCTTCGGGGGGGAGAGCAACATTTTGTGGTTCAAAACATTCATCTTCATCGAGGCGTGAGCACTCCCCTTTTGTATTCACTGGAAGAGGAAGACTATCTCACTGACTCACGGGATGGCAGGTTTTTCCAGGTGCCCGTATTCATCCTTGGCATGAGAGGCCTTTGGAAGGGCACGTATCCACGCGTGCCTACGCGCAATCATGCTTTACTAACGGTACCTTTTTACAGACTCGCGCTCCATCTACATTCTACTGCTCATATATGGTGCCTCAACGGCGACAACCGTGCTGCCCTGTCTGGCCGTCCTGCTCTCGACGCCCATTACAAGTGCGGACACCATCGCTGCAGGCGTGCCATCCGTTTCGGCATCCCAGCAGATTCTGTTGCTCTCGAGTTACGTGCCGTTCTTTCTGCTCCCCGCGTTCATGACCTTCGACATGGCAACGAGGATAGCGAGACTCATACGCGCCGGTGCAGCTGCAGCGACAGAAAGGAAATTGCGGTAGTGGAGGAGAACGCGCTTGTGTAAATGCTCTCTGAACCTATATACTAGGTTAAGTGCTGGCTCATGTTCGACCGTGCAAAAAAGTATCTATGCCATCAGATGCTTTATGCTTGACATTCATTCTCATTCGACGCTAGATTCCTTCCGACGAGTTGGAGCTCAGCCAGGTAGGATTTGGACTCATGATCAGACGTGAGGCTCGGACTCGGACTTCGAAGACACTGCAGCACAAGCTACTGTCTGGGAGAAAATTGGAGACGTCGCTGGCCCGCCCAGTGCCAGGTAAGCGCCCTCGGCACTCGCATGTATATCCAGAGGACGACAAAAAGAAGCTTAAAGATGACATTGCGTAGCGCTTCATGGCGACGGACTACAATTGCAAACGTAACCCTCCCAGCAAAGTTCCCCCGTCTTCTAAACTTGGCCCAAGATAATTCATATAACTCCGAGGAGGGGGATTCGGCGGTGCGGGCACGCGGGGTTTAAGTTTCAGGCACTCGCCTGCACTTTTGCGCTGCCAACGCGGTGGGATCACTGTTCGCCGCACATTTACAACAGGATTTGATGAAACGACTGGGACACAAAAGTTCATCAGTTTCACGTATATCATCCGAAAAATTTCTATCCACAATTCAATCATTCAAATCATTGTCGTGGGTAGGAGCTGGTGAAATACATTTACTAAGGTGTCACTGATGAATATGCCTCTGTTGCTCCTCATCCGAACGACTTATGCTCGCTTGCTTTTCAACACGCTTCACAGTTGTTGCAGTCATCACTGCATTAGCCGTTTCGACCGCTTCAATACCCAGACCCAGGGGTACAGGCAATGGAATTCCCATACCGCTCAGCAAACACTCTCCGTTGCTGAATTCCAAGGAAAGCGTCAATATTGATGGACTCAAGTCTCGCCCTGAGCCTGCATCATACATGGCGTATGTGTCTTGAATTCTCTTACTCGATATCCTCATTCATCGTTTCAGCAAGCTTCTTCGTGGCTTGGATAACTATGAGAGGGACACGGGAACTTCCCGGGCCCATCCTTCTGCTTTGAAATCGAGGTTCCAAAACTGGAAACACGGTGGGGCTGGGCTTGACTTGACCCCTGGTCCCGATCGTGATGTCTGGTATAGTACTATTTCGATTGGTACTCCTCCCAAACTCTTCACTGGTAGGTTCTCTGCATTTCCTGACACACATGTATGCTAATCTCATGATTCTCATCACAGTCCAGGTCGACACCGGTTCTAGGTAAGTTTTTTTCTGTCGAGAACCACCTACTCCCTTGTTTAAACCGACCCAGCGATCTCTTCATTCCGGCGTCGAACGGTGATATGTACTGCAGGAGCCACGATAACCTCTGGAACCCTACTTCGTCTGCAACCGCCCAGGACTCGGATAAGCCATTTGAAATCAGATTTGCAGATGGTGGACATGTTAAAGGACAACTATACACTGACAACATAACCATTGCCGGTGGTTTCACTGTACGTTCTCTCTCGTTGATCATAAACGTGATGACTTCTGACCGTTGAGTAGGCCGACCAGCAGACCATTGGTGTTGCAACAACATATTCAGCTATCCTGGAAAAATCACCTGACTTCCCTTCGGATGGTTTGTTGGGACTGGCTTTCCAGTCTATATCGATGTATCCTGCTAGCTCCCTGCTCGAAACACTCGTCAGTGAGGGAAAGCTGTCTGACGGTGTATGCTCCCTCAATCTCACCCCTGATGGAGGCGAGTTGTACATTGGTGGAGTGAACGAAGAGCTGTACATAGGTGACATCACCTTTGTCGATGTACAAACCAAGGTGAGCTGAAACGTAACATTGAGTAGCAGTCGCAGTCGCATACTCACTTTACTATTTAGGGATATTGGCAGGTGAAAGTGGATGACATTCGTGTCAGTGGCAAACCGGTCCTGAAAAATGTAGTCTCGCTTATCGACACTGGTTCCAACTACATCTATGGTGATCCGGATCGAGTTTTGAAATTGCATCAGGCCCATGGCGGTAAAGCTTTCGAGGGTGGTTGGTACACATGTATGTTCTGATTGGGTTCCACATAGTACATTCAGATTCACCGACAGCCCTGTAGTCCCATGCGATGACTTCCCGGACGTGACTTTTACTTTTGGCGGCAAGCCGTTTACGATGTTTGCTGACGACCTCGACTATGGACCGGTGAAGGATGGCTCACCCGATTGTTTCAGTGGAATCCTGTCTCATCTCATGATGGGTGGCTGTGAGATCTTCCTGCAAGGCGTACTTTAAACATACTAACCCACCGAACCCATCTTGCTAGCTGGACCCCGACCACCAACCTGGACCATTGAGACCAATTTCCTCCAGGTCTTCTATACTGTGTTCAACATGGATTCTAACCCACCTCAAGTTGGATTCGCGCATATTGAAGAATTATCGGAATTATCGGAAGAGTAGCACTTTTGTGACCTTGTCGCTTCCACTTGCATGGCCCCGGTCGCAGGCATGGTTCCGTGGATTGGTCTAGATCAGTGATGAGAACGGGTGAGAGATGGGAACGAAGCGACGAGGAGGTGTCAACAAACTGACTCGGCCCGCTCCTCTTCGAAGGAAAAAGTGTATTACGTTAATGGTAATATGAACTCATCGTATATCCGACTGTCTGATCACTGAGGAAGTTAGGACAAAGTAGTAATTACCGATAGGCTGATGGAGTTTCGCGCCCGCGATCGCACTTTAATGAACCGCCTGATCACCTCGAGTCAACCAGTGTCAACCTGGACTGTGATGAAGATTAGCGTACATGTGTGTCAGGAGATGCACGGAGAACCTACCAGTGAAGAATTTGGGAGGAGTACCAATCGAAATGCTCCCATACAAAATATCATCATGGAGTAAAAGGAAATAGGACACGCACGTTGTGTATGATGCAGCGCGAGACTTGAGTCCATCAATATTGACACTTTTGTTGGAACTCAGCGCTCAGCGACGGAGAGTGTTTGGTGAGCGGTATGGAAACTCCTTTCCCTTTTCCCCTAAGTCTGGGTATTGAAGCGGCGGAGACGGCAAATGCAGTGATGACTGCGATAACTGTGAAGCATGTTGAAAAGCAAGCGAGCATAAGTCGTGATGACGAGCAACGGAGGTATATCCACCTTAAATGCAATGGACTCCTACCCACGCCAAGCATTCATACATCATTGATAGGAAATAATCGGATGATATAACTGACACTGATGAGCATCAACAGGTGACAGTCGGATCCAGAATTCTAGATTGTATGAGCAAGGGGTCGAGTAAGACGAGATGGCACTTGATCCAGACGTACCTCAGGTTATCGAGAACGCGAAAATAATCGTGAGCGCTCTAGTGTGCTAAATTATTGGAAAAATGAATTGGAGAGAGTTTCCCGCCATGTACTATGTATACGCCCACGTCGCGTTTTCGGAGTTGTTTCCAAGCAGGGCTAGAGAGCCAGGTTGCACTTTGTGCGTGTTACTCCTCTGTCTAGATTGACTGTTACAAACAGAATCATGTAGACGGGTGGTAGAGGTAGTAGGCGCGCTTGTTGGCGGAAGAAAAGATGAAAGTACAAAAATTATGGTGACCAAGTAATGCGCTCGAGAGCGTCTGACGCCCAGTGGCAGGCTACTCACCGCGGCACCCTTCAAGTTCGGCCGGCCGGCCCGGGGACACAATTAACTCGAGGCTGTGGAGGGCATACCAGCGGGGTAACTATTGAATGGACCACCTGATCAATGCATTATACGTATCTGTGCTCTGTTTATGCAACGGTTGTTCAGCGCTTAGTAGGCGTGGATGGTGTTCGCCAGCATCACTGAAAACAAAATTTTCTTCTCAAGTCTTATAAACACCTTATAAACACCAATATTGACGAAATGTAGCAGAAAATTGCATTGTTTACTACAAGAGCTTGTATTCGAATATACTGCTATCCTCCGTTAAGAATTGCACGAATATGACGGTCGTTGGCAGATGATCAACCCGATTTGCATACTGTGACCATAACGTGTGTCATTATGTACCAATCACATCTGGTCAGCAATTTTTTCGTGTATGTAGACTACTTTATGTCTCATGCCCAACACTATCCTCTGTTGGGAATCGCCCAAATATGTTGACCATTGAGCATGATCAACCAAATTTGTACCACGTGGATATACCGCGCACGATATGGGAGCAATGGCGACGGACGAGCACTTTTTGTGCATGTGATCGTAACGTGTCATTAATTCATTGGCAGTCACCAAAATCATTCTCGATGTCTCATACAACGTACTACACGAACTGGAAGTAACACGACGTGTGCAGGTTATCTCAAGGAAGAACACGACGCGGTGAAACACTCTACAAGGTGCGCGACGGACACAAGGAAGCAAATGCTCCACAAGGTTTTGCACCGCGTTGTCAGAGCTTGAAAAGCGCCATCCGCACCGATCGTTCCTACGCGCACGACGGACGGGCCTCACGATCATAAGACCCAAGTGGCCAATATCCACCACACCTGAGGCCTGAGGCCTGAGGCTTGGACCATAAGCTGTTCGACAGCGCAATCCATCACTGCGCGCAAATCAACTCTGGGTGGTGGGGAAGTCACTATGCCAGTGCCAGGCACAGGAAGATATAGGCATCCAAGTGAGGAGACCCGTCCACGACCGCACGATGCAGCGCAGACGAGACCCATACATGCCAGAGTGGCCACCGGTGGTGGGCGAGAAAGAAGAGGATAATTGAAGGGGCTGGGGGAAAAGTGGGGTAGTTATATGCAGGTTACGGAACAAACAAAGGAAAACAAGCTTGACAGGTCGCCGTCGGTGTCTGG
>JBBPOR010000069.1:0-42746 GCA_038091555.1 Leccinum sublutescens | reverse complement strand
CTTTTGTCGGTTCTTTATTTTTCCCAAAACTAAAAGACCAAGACTGATTGTAACAAAAACCAGGAAAGACCGGACCAACCAGGACCGGTCCTGGTCGGTCCGGTCCGGTCCTAGGACCGGTCCTGGTCGGTCCGGTCCGGTCCTAGGACCGGTTTTTGGTCGGTCCTAGGACTGGACCTTAAAACACTAGCTGGGTGATGTCCGACTTCGGCTACTATATCAAAATGTTGTACGTAGACAATGAAACGGTCGGCCCATGGCCACCTGTCCCCTGTCTTACCGAGGGGACGCATGATGAGATGAATTTGCCCGACTACATGGCCTGAGAACCCTTGAACATGATTTCAGATACTTTGATCTAGGATATTATATTTACCTTCAAGGTCACTTTTGGGCCACTTGGAGCGACTGTCCACATTGAATTTTGCAGTATCGTAGCGACCATAGGTCCAATCATCAGAACTTGGTGGCGAACAGAGTAGCGTCTGTGCAGGTAAGACATCGGGATTGCCGTGGATCGGCTTGTTTTGAATTCATACTTTATACCATACTTGCAGTTCTGTGAACGGTAAATCTGAGTATGTCGACCCACGGCGTTGGCCGGTGCACGAAGTCAACGCCGTTCTGTGCCTCATGCCGCAGGAAGTCCACTAGGCTCGAAGGTCGGGCAACCCGAACATTTGTGCAACTTCATCAACAGCAATTCGTCTTAAAGACGGAGCATATGATAGATTCACTGCCGTGGAGCCTGCAACGAAAGTCCGAGGGGGAGAGGGAATAGAGCCACCTTGCTTGGTACGAACATGTGCAGAGAGGGCGAAATAATCGGTGCTTGGACGCACAAGGCCCAATGGTCTGGGGGATTGGAAAGCGTTATACAGGTCGTTGTCGTCTTCATCATCATCCCGATCTGAACCTCCACCTTCTGAACCTCTGCCGTCCGACACGTGTTGGTTGCGAGTCTCCTGGTCGCATAATAGCATAGCGAATTCGAACGACCTACACTTTTGTTGCGCTAGCATAGTGGTCACGGTCCGTGGCTCGTGCCAGAACAGGTCGCTGAATTGTTTATACAACGCCATGGTAACGGGGGACGTCTTCCCGCCGACGCAAACGACCATGGTGGCCTTGGGAGTATCGGCGATGTATCCTGCGACTGGGGTAAAACAATAGTAAAGGCCCCCTTTAGCGTCTGGGAGCATGATACCAAGTTCTGCCACTTTCTTGACCGGCTTGAGGATAATGTCGAGACACTGATGGATTAAGCGATCTTCTAGAACACCACGCATACATTTTATTTTGTGGATGAAATTAGGGACAGGTAACAACGCAGTGAGCATAAACGATCGGGAAGATAACTTCAAGCGTGTGGACATCTTGATGTTCACGAGACTAATCAAAAGCGGGTGAGCGACCCTGCCGCCGCACAAATTGGTGATATTCGTTTTATCCGAAGAGAGGATCGTTCCTAGCAGCGTTGCCCCCTCCGGGAGCTGTGACTGTATATTACCAGAGTTAGTAGAGATTATAGATTTTGTCATAGAAACTGACCTGCATATACCAGGCCTCATTCCCGGTCATCCATTCTGTGTATAATCTGCAGTCCTTATTGCTCGAGGTATAGAGCTGTTCGGGAATGAGATCGAGCTGGTTATGGAATGATGGGTGGTTGAATATCCAGGCGATACATTCTAGAGTGTCATGCCAATATAGGTACACTGGGTGTTTCGTGGGGTGTGACATTGTAATGTGCATGGAATGCCAACGAGGACTGCTGGGGAGTAGCTTGGCATGCCCGCGAAGATCCCGTGAAGTTTTGAAGGAAAGGCCAAGCAGTTTTACCTTAGGATGAAGGTTAATGATGGTAATTACAAGAAAGAAATGCAAAAACATATGATTTGCAATGATAAGAAAGTGTCCATCGCCTTCATGCTGAGGCCTGAGCGAAGCAGCCATAAAGCAAGTTCCCATTCATTTTTTTTTTTTTTTTTTAAATCAATTTCTGTCCTATTGTGGAGTGTGAGAGCTCTATGGAGGACAAACTAACTAAGCTAAGGGCCCCTGCCCTTCTGCAGCTCCGCCTGTGCGAATGCCCCGAGGTGGGCATGACCCACTCGGTCCACCGTTCCTGCCGGCCATTTTAGACGCCCCAGACCTCAGTCGCAGTGCTCTGAACTCGGAGACGTGTCGATAGTGAGATTTCTTCGATGCGATGGTGTGAATGACAGGTACGTTGGCCCGAAGGCCTGTCATACATAGGGAGTAAAGGAGTGCGCAGATATAGATTTTGAGGTGGAGTTGAGGACCACGAGAGCGTGTGTTGCCAGTGAGGTGTTTGAGGTGCTTGCGTTGGACAGGCAAGCCTGGTTCAAAATGGTCTTTGTCGTCCCTTATCCTACCTCTCAATCCTATCCTCCGACTTATCTCCTTCCAGACCTGCTGTTCCCGCATAGACAATGAGACGAGTTGAGTAGAAAATATACAAGAACATTGTGTCGTGGTAGCATTTATGGTTGTGATCTGGCGAGAGGGTTATCTGCAGTTGATGTATTATGTATTAACGTTACCGAATGTCGGGTTGAGGCATCCCGTTGCTGCGACGTATTTGAGTAGAGCTTCGCAGGCTTCGTCTCGTGAGAGGAGTGCGTAGAGGTCGTCTGCTTCGCATCCTAGTGTGTTTCTCAGTACTTGTCGTTCACGCGCGTAGTAAGGGCATTTTAGTATGTAGTGTTCGACGGATTCCGGTGTGTTCGCGCAGTGAGGGCACGATGAGTCATTGGCTCTGCTGATGTTGTGCAGGTGCCAGTTGAGGGCGATATGGCCTGTGCGTAAACCGGTTATTAGAGCGGCTTGTCTTTTCGAGAGGGGAGAGATGAGTTTTAGGAATAGGTTCGAGGGCTTATCCATTCCGAATTTACTCATGCGTTGAAAGCGTGGTGATTTGGTCCAGTCTTCGAGCCATCTTCACTTGGAGACTTCTTTATAGGCTTGCTTTAGGGTGGTAATTTCCCATTCATTGCAGCAGGCAAAAGGATAGTATAAGTTCGATTTCCGAGCGTCACTAAAGTCGTCTCTATCGAACCTGTCCATAAAAGTGTCGCCATGCCCAAATGTCTGACCGGCACCCGTGAACCGTTCTGAGTAGAAACCTTCACGGTGCAAACCACGGGCCTGTTAGGAAGGCTCATACTCGTCCAGCTCGATAGGATGGTCTTCGGAATTGTCAATATCCATTTGAACCGAACTGTCCGAATGTTGTCGGTAGAATTCGTCGGAAGCGTTGAAAGGGACTCCTGCAAATGCACGAGGTTATTGACCCATGTATTGCAGCCAGATGTTGGCTGGCTCATGTGCATTGCGACAGCATGTGGGTCTTTGAACCCACCTCTCCCACAGCTCGGACAACGCGGCATGACTCAATGACAACGTAAGGTTTTCGTCAAAGCCGTGTGTAACTCAGTCACTCAGATACTTACTTAGTAACTAGACTATAACTAAGTTAGCACCCTCAATTTCGAGGTTTGGGGGTGCATTGCGTGCGTGAGAGACTGGGTCATGTAAATGATAAGTTTGCTAGCTCAACACACTTGATGGAAAGAACCTTTCATTCAAGCGGCCTATATTCTCGTAGGCCCAAACTTTCGACCACTCAATCTCACAATTTCAACCTCACTGTGATTGATGCTTTGGCCGAATTGTATAGTAGGCTGGGATTGTCAGCCTACTATATGAAGGAGGTAAGCAGCATCGATTTCTATGCTACCACCTCTGATATCATCAGGATATGCAGTGTGAACCAACACATCAAGTAAACAACGAAGCCCTCCTCGTTCTCAATGTTGCTCGCGCACGCCGCGAGGTTTTCCGTGCTGAGCAAGCGCTTGCTGAATGCATTGCGCACGAGCATGATGCCATTACAAAACTTTACAAATACAAGGCGACCCAAGGAAAGGGAAAGGTCCATGACATGGACATGGGCGTTGGCTCAATGCATGCAACAATGGAACGGTGTGGGATGGTTGTCGACGTTGCTGTCCCAAACAACAAGGAGATGCCCTGGACAGAACACAACGGTGAGTTTCTATCTCATATATGTGGTATCTCTTGATTCTATTTAGTAGGTTCTATTTTTCAAGTGGGATGTTTCGAGGGTTCAAGTGTGGGTCGGTTCAACCTCTCTGTTCGGCTTGATTGATCAAAGTGTGAATATATACTATACTACGTTGAAAGTTGACCATATTGTTCTACCTGTCATCTACCTGCACATATTGTTCTTCTATCTGCACATATATGCCATGTTGAACGATACCTCCACCATGCGTAACATACCCAACCGTACTTTGCTAATTGTAACGCTTCGTGACACCCACGTGACACCTCGTTCCGCTCAATTTCTGCTTGCTCTCCCTCTAGTTATGGTTCGATATCGCCCGCGGGGTGGTCCCACTGCCTGTGGAAATCCCTCCACGTATTCTTCTGGCTCAGCCAGGCAGCATTCATTCACAGGACGATCTCCAGTGCATTGATGTGGTGAATGACAACCGGGCAATCAGAGGAATGAGGCACGAGGGTCAAGTTTGGAGGGGAGTATCGAGGCCTGAGGTGGAATCAAAGAGGTCATGGGGTGCCAAACCAATCCATGGTATGTCAATAGCATGCAACCGTACATGCGTCCTCTCTAACATCACCACCGAAACAGCTGCCTTTCTTCAATCGTCGCGCTACATGAAGGACTCCTCGATGAGTCCCATCACTGTCCCTCGTTTCTAGTCGACTTCGGCCCCCTAAACTCAACTTTCGCCCCACTGATTTTGCCCGTCTTGCGGGACCCGAATCTGACTCGGGCCTTCACATTCACCGTCAATTCTTGGCGAGATACGGACCGAGGCTAAAGCCAACTTGTCTTCCACCTCACTGATCTCACCCACTATATGAACGACTCCTTGATCTCCTATCGCTGCCCCTCGTTTCTAGTCGACTTCGACTCCCTCAACTCTTCCGCCTCACTGATCTCGCCCGTCTTGCGGCACCCAAATCCTACTCCTTCACCTACGGCATCCATTCTTGGCAAGGGAAACGCTACCTCTCTTCAACCGTCGCACTATATGAACGACTCCTTTATCTTCTATCGCTGCCCCTCGTTTCTGGTCGACTTCGACTCCCTAAACTCTTCCACCTCACTGATCTTACCTATCTTGCAGCACTCAAATAATCTGACTCGGGCCTTTAAATTCACCGTCAATTCTTGGCGAGACACGGATCAAGGCCGAAGTCAACTCGGACTCCTTGATCTCCCATCGCTCCCCCTCGTTTCTGGTCTACTTCGACTCCCTAAACTCTTCCGCCTCGCTGATCTCAGTCATTTCGCGGCACCCGATTGCTCTGCTGGTAATCTGCTAAATATAACAACTCTGCAGAGCACGTGGTCAACACTGGTTGTATGTTGATAATATGCAATTGTACATGTGTCTTCACTAACACCGCTTGAAACAGCTACCTTTCTTCAATTGTCGTGCTACATGAAGGATTCCTTGAATCTCCCTTCGCAGTCCCTCATTTCTGGTCAACATCGACCCCCTAAACTCGTCTTCCGCCTCACTTATCTCGCTCGTCTTGCGGCACCAGAGTCATCTGACTTGGGCCTTCACATTCACCGTCAATTCTTGGCGAGATATGGATCGAGGCCAAAGTCAACTCGTCTTGCGCCTCAGTGATTTCGCCCGTCTCACGGCACTCAAATAATCTGACTCGGGCCTTCACATTCACCGTCAATTCTTGGTGAGATACGGATCGAGGCCCAAGTCAACTCGTCTTCCGCCTCACTGATCTTGCTCGTCTCGCGGCACCTGAATCATCCGACTCGGGCCTTCGCATTCACCGTCAATTCTTGGCGAGATACGGATCAAGTCCAAAGTCAACTCGCTTGATATGCACCGTCTGTTCGTCTGTGGATCGGTTCTCTGCTTGATCTGAGGAATTCTCTGGCGCTGATCCTCTGTTTGATCTAGTCGCACGTGCTAAGTATGTTGTTTTCCCCACATCCTACCTATTTTGTTCAATCCCTTTGCAGAGATATCGTGATTATGACCTGATTTTGTTCATTATAAATGATGAGCTGCAATATGTGGAGAGGCAGTCTCATTTTGGATTGTAAGCAATCCGCAACATCTGCCCTTGTGGTCATATGTTTGATCACTGTTGTGAGATCTCACTCATGGTACGTTTCAGCAACCTCAAGTAGCTCATTACAATGGCAGTGTCAAGCACACAGGGCACGGAGAGGAGAATGTTTAAGTTGAGGATGGTGGATATTGAGTGCGGATGTTGGTACTAAGGTAGCGGTTGCATGTAAAATGGTGGATAAATTACATGGTTATGTCACGGTTTGATGGAACATGCCTGATACAGCTGTTGCATTCGGAAGCTAGTATGAGTTTCTATCATGGCCTTCTATAGCACTGAGTTCAGAAAAGATCTGCTGGGATTCTGGGAAGCTATGTTGCTTTGGATGAATATAGCTGACTATGAATTTTGGCTGACTATGATTTTAACCCATTGCTTTGGTCCTTTGTATAACTTCAAGTGGCTAGGTGCTTCAATCTGGTGACATTCCTGATACAGCTGTTGCATTTGGAAGCTATGAGCCACTATGGCCTTCTATAACACAACTGGGTTTTGGAAAGATTTTCTGGGAAGCTATATTACTTTGGATGACTATGGCTGACTATGAATCTCAGCCACTGCTTTGGATAACTTCAAGTGGCTATGTGCTTTAATCTGGTTTTTGTTGTTTACTGATGTATGGCCCAGACAGTCTAGTCTTTCTGCATGCAGTTTACACTGTTCCTTTTCAAGGTAAAAGTCAGCTTTTTCAAGCACATCGAATATTATTGTGAGGTGTCCCTCATGGTCCTCGAGTGTGTCGCTATACACAAAAATATTGTCTAGATATACATATATGAATCGACCTATATGGTCCCTAAAAGTCACAGTCATTAGCTGTTGGAATGTTACAGGAGCATTGCAATCACCCTGTTACATGACCTGGGATATGAATGTCCCATAAATCGTGGTGAATGCCATTTTCCAGACATCCCCTGGTTCGACGCAGACTTGTTTGTATGTGTTTGATAGATCGATCTTCAATTGGAACTTTGCTCGTGCAATGTCCATTCGGATTTGATCCTGTTCTGGGAATGGCGTCACATCCTTGACAGTATTGTCATTCCTTTTGCAACAGTCAATCACTGTACACAGTTTCCCGCTTTTCTTCGGGATGCATAGCATTGGTGTGGCCTGTGGGATGCTTTTCATTACCCACCATCCAGCATCTATGTAGAGGCGGATTTTTTTCATTACCCACCATCCAGCATCTATGTAGAGGCGGATTTTGTCTGATAACTGTTGCTTTAAAGCATCGGGACACTGTGGTAGGTGATATGCGTATGTTTTAGGTTCATTGATCAAAAGTATTTGATGGTTACTTCCCTCATCAGGGGTTTAGGGATCACACCCCCTAATTGATGCTTGTATCATTCGAGCCATTGTACTTGTAGTCAAGGGATATCCTCACAGATTAGTTGTTTTGTTATTGTGGTGAGTCTTGGTGGTCCGGCCCCAAGTTTGTCCAGGTTACCAGCACCTGGTTTCAATCTGTCCACCCCTCCCTCCGTTAAACCCTGGATGAGCACCTCGCGCTCGGCAGGGTGTAGGAGTCAGTCAGTGTGGGGAGCCCAGCGTGGATTGTGCACCCGGTGCTCCATGGCCCGGTATTCGACATTATGGTCATCAAGGCCAACTCAATGACCGCCATGCAGGGTCAATTGGTTGAGTCCGAAGTCCAAGAGGACTCCATGTTCACGCAAAAAGGGCATGTCCAAGATACAGTTGTATCTATCAATGTTCGCGATATCGATGTACAATTTGGTTGATATGTTGCCTATCGTTAATGCTGCCTGCACGCCGTGTGAGATTTTAGACCTGCTACTGACGCAGCCCAACTGCAGGGTTAACTGCTGTTGGAGTGGAAACATCTCCATCTTTGTCACCATGGCGAAGGCTGGACTGACAAAGTTTCTGGTACTACTGGTATCAATCATCTTGAATGCTGCATGGCCATTAAGTTGATTGTGCATACTGGCACAATGACACATAGCGGCAGGCATTTTGGGCCGATTACCTGCTTCTGCAGCCTGGTCCCTGGCTCGCATTGCATAGCGAGAGTATGTGCGATGAATTAGCGCATGCCGGGTGTCCTGGATAGTGTTTTGCGGTCCAGTTCCTAAGACCAATGAAAAACCGATTTTTAACCAGACCGGTCCTGATTGGTCTGGTCCATCCTGATTTTGATTTACATCAGTCTTGGTCTTTTGATTTCGAGACAATCAAAAGACCGACCAAAAACTGGTCAGGAACCGGTCTTGTGGGCAGACTGATGGTAGCCCCTATTAGGTAGTATATTGTCCGATTTATTCTGATTTTCCCACATTTTTACGATTTTATTGGAGATAGTTATGATAATTTCTCAAAGTACCTTCTCCAAAATGATATATAACTCAAGATCGGCCATATCTTGGCCGCATATGGGCCAAATTACATAATTCTTGGCGGATAATGTAGCCACGTGACTCAGCTATCATCGGTACAGCCACCCCTAAGCGCTGATCTTACGCTATTCTATTCTCAGAAATAGGTTTTCTAAATAGATATACTCAAGAATGACATGTAATCTTATATCAATCATATCTTATGGGCCAGAAGCCAGGAATTGGTAGTATGTTTCAGACTCCTAACAACTGGTTAATAACCGTAACCGGACCGGCAAAAGACCAACAAAGACCTGTCCATTGTCAATGAGGAGCTCAATCACTCTCTGGAATGGTATGTGTCCGAGGCTGAATCACTCATATACACTTCTTTATCCACAGCCGAGGGGTTCAGGAGAACCAAAGAGGAATGATAAGGGAATAGATCTCTAGTAGAAACTTACTAGGAATGTATGAGCGAACACTAAGAAGTAACTTGAGAGTGATTTGAGAGTTGCTGATGATAGTAAGAGATAGAAGTATGTGGAAAACAACTTAGATTGAATGGACGTCTCAGTCCAATGGTTTGTTTGTATATGTTATATATATAGAATGTGGTGGAATGTTCTGTAAGAGTCTAGCCAATAGCGTATAAGACTCTATACATGATATGTAAGCACTGAGTTATATGTGAGTCATATGGACTGCGGATGATGTCATAATGAGTCATGATCAGTAAGCTGATCAATAAGCAAAGTAATAAGATATGAGTCATCATAGAAAATGAAAGAATAATCTGGAAGTAAGTTCTAGACTGATGACTAAACAATCTAACTCTGATTGTTTCAACACTTCTCTTTATTGAGATGATGATCACAATGGTATTAGATCTTGGGTGAATAGTTGGTAAGACCAAGGCGTAAACAACCAAGTCAAAACTTGTCAAAGGTGACATTTTTGGTAAAGATATGTCAATTTTTTGACATCTCAGTAATGTACCAGTGTTTTACCAATTGCTATGTTAGCGGCAGCAAAATGTTGACAAATCCATTTAGCACTACAGTGTTGTGCTAATGGTTCATATAGTTCATTCATGTCATCATCTCTATGCAATATAGGGACAGGATCTTCTGGAATTGGAGTTTGATCCATACTTGAAGTAAAAGGGAAAAGTAAGGATAACTTCTCTTGAATTGTTTCCATAGGAGTTTCTTGTCAAGACAAGTCACTTTCCCTTTCTAGTGCAGTTCGATCTCCATAGGTATTATCAGGTAGGAAACATCGAATAGGAACTCTGGAAGATACTCATGATCGAGTTCATGGTTCTTCTTGTATCACTTGTGTAGGGTGATGAACATGAGGTCAAGTTCTAAATTCAGGTATTGTTTCATTCATATGTCTCCTAGGAGCAAACCAAGGTGGTCTAGGATAAGAAGGATTCTTTTCATAGAAACGATGAAGATTATCATCTTCTTGTTGGTCAGTTGGTAGATCTCTGAGATCTCAAGGGATATCAGGCAATTCTTTTCCATATTCATCATATTGATCAAGTAATTGTCATTTATGTTGATGAATATGTTCTAGAGAAGTATTTCAACATATAGAGGTTTCATGAATTTTTCTTCTTTGTCCATGATGATCTGGATAAGTTCCAAATGGAGCATATTGAGAAGTTGGTTGAATGGTTTCTGATGTTTCTTCGGTATTATCTAATGGTGTAGATAATGAAGGAAGATTTAAATGGGATAAATCCCAGTAATGTTCAGGAAACTGTTTCGAAGAATGTGGTAATGAGTGTCTCAAATGATCAATAGATCTATTCGGTAAAGATAGTTGTGGAAGTATATGTTGGGGAGCAGGATGAGGATTAAGTGGAAAGAGATAATCTGATCAGGATATTTTCTTGTTCCATTTTCCTCATTACCAGTCGTTAAAGCTTCTTCTTCGATATTTGAAGAGGTATTAGGAATAGAGGAAAGTTCATCTATTGGAGTTACTTTCTTTGAACAATAAGGGAAATTTCCTTCATCAAATGTAGCAGTCGAGGAGACAAAGACTCGTCGTCGACACATGTTGGACAATAACAGTGATAAGCTTTTGATCGTTTTTCATATCCTATGAAGATCATTTCTTCTGCCTTAGGTGAGAGTTTGTTCTGTTGTGTTTCTTTAGGAATAAACATAGGCTTTACAACCAAATACTCGGAAGTAAGAGATATAAGGTTTCTTTCCTAAGAAAATCTCAGCTGGGGTTTTCCACTTATGACAACACATAGGTTGTCTATTGTAGATGTGTAATGCTGTTCCACATGCATCTTGCCAGAATGAATTTGGAAGACATGCATTGAGACATATTGCTTGGGCTTTTTCCATGATAGTTTGATTGAATCTCTCTGCTCTACCATTTTTTTGTGGTAGATAAGGAACAGAGTATTGACAACAGATACCTTTGGACGTGCAGAATGTAAAAGATTCTGTCCAAGATATTCCCCACCACAGTCCGAACATACACAGGTAAAGGAAAGACCAGTCAAGGTCTCCGCATGGAGAACAAGCTCACGGAACCGCAAAGCAGTATCACTCTTGCGATGGAGAAAAGCAAGGAAAGTGAAAGCAGAACAATCATCAACAAAAGTGAGAATCCAGCGAGCACGAGTGCAAGATTCGGTAGGAAGCTCAATAAGGTCGGTATGAACGAGACCCTTGAAGAACCCGAGTAGAACATTTGTCAGAAGGACCAACTCTTGGTGGCAGCCATCAATGGAAGTGGCAAGATGTCGAAGAGCATTGTCAAAACAATGTCCAAGATGATGATGATGCCATAGATCCAATGAGGAAATATCCGACACTGTGGGTATGAACTTCACTTGGAGTGATTGGAGTTGACCGAAACCAATGAAGGATATCACCAGGAGATGAGGCGGTAGCCTGGATCAAGTGGTGACCCTCTTTGTCAAAGACATTAGTAGATTTTCCGATATGAAAAGTATAGCCTTGATGGGCTAGTTGATTGATAGACAGAAGTCTGCATGATACTTCAGGTGATAACCAAACACCGGTTAAAGTGATCAGTTTCTTTCCGAAAGATGCTTTGAGTAGAATTGTTTCAGGTCCTGTCATATGGTCAAGCCATCAGCAATTTGATCATATTTTTGTTGTCTTCCAATACCATAAAATCTGAATGGAATGGGGGCATGTGATCAGAACATCCAGAATCGATTAACCAATGATTTATAAAGAAATCATGAAAGTTTCTTAAGCGATCCCATCTGATAACAGTAAGAACTATAATCATCATTATCGTAAGAGGAACAATTATTGTCTCCCCAGTTATCTATGTTGGATACAAAATCATTTGAATGAGAAACAAAATCCCCAGAATCTAAACCATGTTTCCAGGTACCATCTGAATTTCTCTGATTATCTCTGTGATAGCTTCCACTAACCTGGGCACTTTCTCACCTAGCAGAGGGATCCATCTAGAGGATCGAAGGTCCTGCTTTTGTCTCTCGTAAACGGGTTGTTTTGAGAAAGAGGCAGTAAGAACGCAGACAGGAACCAAAACTTGTCCAGGTTTGGTGTGAAAACCTGAACATGAATAAGCACCCATTTTTGGAAAATGAAGTGGAGCTTGAATGATCTTGATCTTGCACGATCCGAGTTGATACTATCTCCACACAGATGTCTGATTGTGACGAGGATGAGCCTGCCAGTGAGGACGACTTCAAGGATGACATAGATCATGATCTTGACACACTCTTTCAACGGTTACTCATTCAGAACCAACAAATGTGCCATGCATGTCATGATGGCGGCCATCTTGCTGTTAGCCCAGGAGATCGTAGCAGCGGGGAGCCAATTCCATACCATACATCCCTCTTAACAGGACCTATGTGGGTCCTTGAACTCATGCATGGCCATCCTGATCGCATCCGCCATGAGTTCGGCATCCAAGAGGATGTTTTCAAGTACCTCATCGATGATCTCACATCATTCGGTTTCACCCACTCCAGACATGTCTACCTTGAAGAACAACTCGGAATCTTCTTATATACTTGTGTAATTGGCATGTCGTGTAGCCATGTTGGAGAGCACTTTCAGCGGTCTACTAGCACAATCTCCAAGTACTATTCATTTTCTTCTCGTTTGATCACTGACAGATACTACACAGATATTTCCAACGAATGCTCATTGCCTTCTCGTCTCCTGGAATATATACCAAATATGTCAAGTTACCTCCTACAGATACTCCGGTTCCATCTGGTGGTCTTCCCTTTCTTCAAGAATGCGATCAGCGCTATCGACAGAACACACATCACTTGCACTCCCTCAGCAGCTGAGAGGGAGGCAACTCGCAATTGCAAAGGCTTCCATTCGCAAAACTGCCTCGTGTGCTGTAATTTTAATCTTGAATTCCTCTACATTCTCAGTGGGTAGGAAGGGTCTGCAAATGATGCTTTGGTCTTCCATAATGCCTGTACAACCAACTTCATTGTTCCTCCGGGAAGGTATTACCTTGCCGATGCTGGATACCCTCTTTGTCCCTAGTTAATGGTACCATTCCGCAGCATCTGCTACCATCTACCAGAGTGGGAGCAGGCACGATTGACTACAATTTACGTCACAAGCAACTTCAAAATGTTATCGAAATGATTATCGGAGTGGTGAAGCGGCGCTTTCACATCCTTCCTGAGTTTGATATGAGTGTTCAAGCACGCATTCTACCTGCCCTCTGTTGCATCCATAATGTGATCCGTTGGTATAACCCAAAAGAAATTGACGAAGAAGCATTCGGAGCTGCAGCAATGTCAGAGGCAGCAACAGGAGATGATGATGACCCTGCAGACAAGCTGGACGTATACAATGGTGAGATGGTGACAGGCTTCACCACAGAAAATGAACGTGAAGTGGTGGTGGCTGAACAATGGCGCGAGATCAAAGAGAGTCTTTGGCACGACCATGTGTTCAGACCCATCAACAATAGTTGTATTAGTCGATTGTAGCTATCATCAAACAGAACAAAGGGAACATCATTTGTAACGACAATAGCAATACAACAACTGTCCAAGCCTGTTGAATGGTTCTCGGAGCCGAGTCAATCGCCACTTTTCTGTACACTGGCAAGTTTCTTTCGTAACCAGCCATGTTGAAGCTCCGGACGGTGTGCTCACAGGTAACTTAGCAAGTACAATATACTCATTTACATTGTCACTTTTCTCGCCAAAGATGTCAAAAATCAACAGTATCTGCTCCGTCGATAGGTAGTCTTGATCATGTTCGATTAGTAGCTGTGTCGCCAAGATTTTCCTCTCCTCTCGAATGCCAGTGGTGGAACGACTTGCTGGGATGGCCCGAGTTTGTAGCTGCTCTAGACGAACCACTCCACGCAGCCGTTATCTGCTTCATCATAGCTTGGTTCGAGTGCATATTCAACTGGAGTGTGGTGAGACTGTTGTTGATGGTAGCGCTGAGTTCTGAGTTTTCCGTTGAACGGGCAGTCGTGTGCCATTTTCGACTGCCTGTGGATACTCCAAAGCCTGCAATGCTCCGAGTCACACTTGCTACTAATCCCACAGTAGCTGATACCACAGAAATGTCATCATCTGCCTTGCGCTTGTTAAAGTCATTGAACCGGACTGATACACTTGACGACAGTTGGATAGAGGTCACGGCACTGGCAGAGCCGATACAAGATGCTGGGACAGAAGGTGGTCAGAAAGCAGAGGAGGAGGGCGATGGAAAGGATGGGCTGGTGTTGAATTGGGTTGGTTCAAGCCTGTTTGGAACCAGCTGGGATGAGCCCATTGTAATGTTGGGACCTGCTACCGTAGTGTTGCTGTGTGATTGATTGAAAGCGAATGAGTACTTGTACACAAAGATGACTCACCCATCTCTGGACTGACTTGTGGCGGATGGCAGGGACAAGATCGAAGACTGTGATGTAGCTGGCAGGGGGGCAGGGGGCATCTTGAGCTGTGAACCTATAGGTGCCTCTAGCCTGATGTCTGCGCCCCTCTCCAAGAAATATGCGAGTCCCGAGACATGGCATCATCTTGTACCCTCTGTTTTCCTTTCCCCTCCGAGGAGTATTTTCCACCAGACCATTGGGGAGGCATTGAGAAACAACGACAACGTGGGGGGATGAGAGTGGAGCCACGACGACACTTTCGTCCATCATTTCTGAAGCTCGCAATGGCAGCTTGGCTTTCTACTCAGCATCTCGGCCGAGCTACAGGAAGAAACACAACACATCCAAAACAAACCCAAACCTGGACAAGTTTTGGTTCCCGTCTGTGCTCTAAAGACGAACTGTCTTGAGTCTGTAAAGACTCATTAGTGGCTAAGACTTCTTCAATCAGAAAAGACTGTGCCTGTTGCATTTGCTCGGAAGGAGAAGTCCATCACAACGGGGACATGTCTTTTTCATCTTCCAGAGTGACCATATAGTCATCTTGAAACTTGTCATATTGCATGACCAAACTTTGTTCATCGTGTTCTTTGGGTATGACTGTTAAAGTGTCTGAAGTATCTTCCATGGATTCTTTGTCAACAGATGATGTGAGATTTGTGAATCCCACAACACTGTTTGCGCGTCCCTTTCCTTTCTTTCTATCCTGACATTTGTTGAAATTGTCAGAATTGTGCTTGCCACAAACAGCAGTAAAAGATCCTCATCCTCGTCCTCTGTTAAACCCTTCGCGACCACATCCAGAGCTCTGACCATTGTTCAAACTATCAGGAAAAGATGGTGGACCCCCATTGTTATAGGAGGAGTTCCATGGACATTGAGGTCCAGGTCCACACTTGAGAGCCAAAGTGCAATTAGCCTTACTATGTATTTTAAGGTCGTGATCCTGGTGAGCTGGGTGTGATAATAGCTCGTATTCAGGAATGAACCAAGCTTTTTCATATGCATTGATAATCGATCGATCCATGTCTTCGAACTCAAGTACAACAGTATGCAGCCACAAAAAAGGTGATCGAAGGGCGGTGCCAGGATGGCAAAGCAACGGCTGCATGACAGCTAGCCCAAAGACACATCCCTTCAGGCTTGTATTGTCTATTTCAAGGCTTGATCGACGTGTTGCATCGCACCTCGCCACTGGGCTCTCCGAGTCCAGTTGCCTTGACTCCAAGAGTTCCCGGTCGTCAATGGTACATATGGTAATGACAGTCTTTTTCTGTCGCTGGCCATTAGGCTGTTATTCCCAGCGTAACTTGTATCAATTGATCCCTGTCTGAATAATTCCATCATATAGCAAGGGGTCACTATGCCCGACTTGGTATGAGATGGACAATCCAATGACTATCAGCTTGTTGCTAGTTGGTTCTGACTCTGCGGATGCCTTCAAGGACTGTGGAATGGAAACATCGGGGAATAAGCTACCTAGCGGGAGCTTTTTCACACTCAGTGGTGTAAACTGCTCGATGATGAATGTATTCAAGCAGATTTCCACCCCGATTGATTACAACCTCTACTGCAAAGTTACATACAGCTCGCCATATCCTAAAATTGTCTTTTTACACACACTGGCAAAACTGTATCCTTCAAATTGCTAAAGTGGCAGTTGCCAGATTGCCAAGTCAAAAATTACATGCTCTGCCAGAGGTCGAGGTTCTTCTTCTCTTTAGATCCACTATCTTTGAGCCTCGATCGCTCCCACTCACCTCACTTTCCCAAAGTAGGTGCATAGCTTTGATCCTACCAGAGAGTAATATATCTCAACCATTGATGTGTCTAGAACCTCGAGGAGAAATATGGCTTATGCTGGTTCACTAATGAATAATACTTATACATCTGTTTTTGTAGCAATTTTGTTTCTTATAGACTGGGAATATATGTTCCAGGCTGTGCTGGTACCTAAGGTACCAATGTGCTGTTTACCAATGTGCTATTGATTATTGGGGAAAAGAGGATATCAAAGCAGTGTTTGGTCTTGTACTTATGACTCTTACTCATACTTATTTGGTCACAATAAGTTCATAAGCATGAGCTTCAGCAAGGAGAATAAGGTAGAAGAAACAATACCACTCGATCTATTATTTTACTTACATTTTACTTACATTTTACATTTTTGCTACTTTTTATTCACATAATCCCACGACAATATGCAGAAAATGACCTCAAATTGCACACTAAGCATTCCACAAGTACTCGAATTGCACACCAAGCATTACACAAGTAAGTAAAGTTTCCCTAAAGTGCGGAGCAAGTTGGTCAATAAGTGTCCAAAAAAAGAAAAAGAAAAAGCCTGTAACAAACAGCAGTAGGTTACATGCAAAATAAGTCTATCAAAAAAACAGAATAAGATGCAATAAAGAGTCCAGCAAGGAAGAGGACGAGACGAGATGTATCTGATGAGAAAGCAGGATTAACGACAGCATCAAACGACTAGGAACAGAAAAAAACGCATGCAATTGTGAAGCTTTGGTGATGTGGCAACAAGATGTTCCTGGAAACATTAACATCAACGGGTGAAAATAAACAACAACGAGAAAAAATTACAAAGAAACATGCGAGGGTTCATAGCACCTTTCTCCTCGATAAATTGGTGCTAGACTGGCCCGAAGTTCATGGAGTATACTGCAGCAAACGTGTCCGAAGTAAATGTAGAGCCCCCTTATTGATCGGCTGGGAGATGTGCAAGAACTTGAAATTGTCGAGGAATTCACCTACTAATGTCTGGACATCAAGATGAAGATCTAACTTGAAAAAAAATTGATCATGAGTGCCATGGAGCTGAAATTGCTTCGCCACTCAGATATACGTTAAATTGTTAGCCTTGTATGATATCGTTCTGAACAAAGACACTAATGATTGCAATATGATTGAAGATTGTTTGAAGCACTGGCACCATCTTCTCTTCGGGTAAGGTCCAGATATTGGGCTGCGAGCTGCACCACAGTGTGATCATTGCAATAACTCCATGCAACCATCTGTTATCACCAGGGACAGGTCCTAAGGTCCTTCATAGAATACATATTCCGGGGTTTGATTGCTTCTTTGATGTAGCTGCTGTCAGCACCATCATGAATCCCCCCATTCTGGGTGTGAGAATTGATGTGGGAGGTATAAGATCTTAAGATTTGTAATGCACTGAAGCTGTTGTATGATGTTCCCTGCACTTCGAATCACGGGTTGAGGGAGCAGACTTGTTGTCAATCTCAGCCATTACCCTGTCCATCTTCGGGGAATCCATCTCAAGCTCATTATCGGTAAAAGCTTCCTGGTCATCAATGATGATCTGCAATACTAGAGCTTGAGCTTAATGAAGTAAGATAACTGGAGACTTACCTTGATCGCTTTGTTGGAGAGCACTTTGGGTTTGTGCTTTTTTTCCCCCTTGTCTCGTCTGAGCATAGCCGCTAGCTCGTCCATTTCATTGACATGTGTCAGCAAAAATTTTGTCCACCACCCTCTTGAGTCTTTGCAGATGTGACAGGTGTAGTACCCCTGATACTGCAGTGACAGTAGTGTAGCAGTGGTGGGTGGATAAGAAAGCAGATGCCATTGTGTGCCCAGGAGATGTCGGAGGTGGGGTATGTGTGCTCTTTGTGTCTAAGACCCATTATTAGCCTTGGCGACAATAGCAGCCCTGCTAGGCACCATCTTTGACTCGGAGTCGGCTGTATTACCTTTTCCATCAACATTGCGTGTTCATGTTGAGGCCAGTTACCTGATCATTTGTGAATGGTTAACGCCCCCTTGTTGTGATCTAGCTTATATGAGTCAATGACCGCCTTCATCAACATGGGTTTCTTCTGGACCTTGGCAGTCTCGGAGGTTCCATTGTTGTGATCACTGCTTTGTTGTCTTGGGACTGTCATCAGTGAGTGTTTCGAGTATGCACTCGCTACGTTGATTTAACTTTCAGGATCATCTCTGAGTCTTTTCTGACTGTCTGTTTCTGGCACCTGAGGATGGAATGGATGAGGATGAGGATGAGCACGAATGGGCTGCCACTGGCCTGTTAGTCTCAGATATGCTTCCATTTCCATCATAGCAAGACAATCAACAGCTTTCTCTGACTCTCTTTGCAGCTTCAGACCTTTTCTCATCCTTGGCCTTCTCGGACTTAGTAAGCAAAATTCAGGGAATTCAGATGTGAAGAATTTTCGGGACTTTGTACATATTCTTTCCACGCCAGACACAAACAATGACCTAACAGGAATGGATTGTTGATCAGTGGGTGCAGAACTTCAACACTGAGACTCCATTGGAAAACTGTTCAAAGCACGATACCAGGCAGCAAAGCTGGAGGCAAGAGTCTTGAGGGCGACTCTTGTTGAGTGCCTGCGACTCAATTTCAGTGACAGCAAGTGGCTGGAGTTTGTGGGATACCTGCCAGTAGTCTCCCTCCCAGACCTCTGGGAGCCTTACCCTCCAAAAGGATTTTGGTGGCATATGAGAGCGAGAGGGTCCTGACGAGATGGCAAACTATTCTCATGGAAGGAAAGCAGGCCGATGTGAGCAAGAAAAGACACCCCTTCTACAAGGTTCAGCCCAGGATGCTCCAGCACACAATCTACAGTGATTCTAGTGGGATTTTGCGACAATTTAGGGGTCTTTAAATGAGTTGATGGTGTAGTGCAGGAAGTCATTGCTCAAAAGCACAGTGTCTGGGTGAGGAATTTTAATTTCTTTGGCAGGATCATGCTGAAGTTAGGCATCCAAGAAAATTTGCTTTGATTGGATATTCTGCAGGCTCTCTGAATGCACCCAAGTTTGACTGGGTTGAGAACCTCCTGAGGCGCCTCCCTAAAATCTAGGGCAGTCTTTGCACTCTTTTGGAACATGTTCTAGAAGATTGCCATTTCCGAGGTTCTGCAAGATTGTGAGGTGTTTTTTGGCACACTGGGATTACTTGGATAGCGTGTTGATCAACCATACTTCTTGCAATCAGGCCTTGCAATTTTTTTTTAAATTCCATTTCTGTCCCTTTAAGGGCTAGGCTATGGCATATGTGGAATGCTCTAAACTAGGTAAATACAAGTATCTATTCACTAGCATGGTAGGATGAAACATTGAGTAGGTTGGGTAGAGTGGGATGAGGGGAGAATCGAGGCAAGATCAGAGGTATTTTGTGGAATGTGTACCTATAACGTAACAAATACCTATCTGCTCTCCATGGATGTTAGCATAGAGAAAATATAATAAAGTAGTGAGTGGAGGGAGAGGGTCCATGAAGGCCACCTAAATCCTAACGGACTAACGGACTATAGCACTTGACTCGAACTCAACTATGGAAAGGGGACTGTATAGGATAGAGGGAATCCAACCAAAACTAGCTTGTTTGGTTGCTGTACAAGTATTTATACTACTGACAAGTATGCACAGACCAGCTTAGGTGTTGTGAAGTTGTAGGCGTGCTGGACTGGAAGGCGGATCTTGCCTGTAACCAATGCACAGACCAGAACTGGATGATGCACCCACAATGTTGGGTTTTTTTATCCGCTCCAATGTGGGCTTGCTCCATGAATACCATGGCCAGCTTGAGTGTGGGGTTGTCAGGCCTCGGGAAGCGGTTGAAGAGGACACTACTTTGTTCTTGATACCATGCACCTTTCTGAGGTGTCTAGGTTTGTAGACCACACAAAGGGGAGAGGGGGGGGTACAACCTGGTAATGGGATTTATTTTGGCCCAGACCCTGTGCCAAATTGTGCTTTTATTGTCTCAACTCCTAAAGACTTGCAATAGGTAACTTTTCATCTAGCCTTCAAAAACTTCAAAAGAATTAAACCTACTTAAAGCTGTATAAGCAATATTTGATCTGCCTTTGTGGTATTGTCGTATTCCATGCAGGATATAATGTAAAAGTCACACTTCCTCAGATATCCCTGCAGTGCATGCCTTTGATGTGGTGAAACAAGTGCTTGACTACAACAGCACTGCCATAGTCGACTGATTGCATCGAATCCATCTTTGTGGATCATCCGTCTGGAGCGACAAACCTGGATCCAGAGGTGTGCTGATAGGCTTGCAATCAACCATGATAGCAAACTGCTTGTGGCAATACTGATCAGAGATACTCATTATTCTAGTGCTTGTGTCATCCATCATCAACAACACAAGCGAGGAGTGGTTGGGCCTCACCCTCTTATTTGTGGTATTACTAATGTATTGCATCATGTTCTAACTGAGTTCGACTCCCTCAAAGTTGGTGTAATTGCCATGATCGGTCAAGATGAAAAGGTTGAGTACTTGATGTGGCGAAGTTTAGTGCAGTGCACTCAAACACTGAAGTTCGAATTGATTTACCACACTTTTGTTTGACCCGGACTCCATTGCTGCTCGGCCATGATGAAGAAACATTTTCTTAAGATTGTTTGGCGAAGTGACTGGAGGATCCCCTCATCATCTCTGCCAACAAACCTTTTTTCATATCTGGTGGAATGAAATGCATCTGGCATGGCCTTCTACTGGAAACATCTTTTCCCAATCTATCGAATGGATCGGCAACATAACAGGGTATACTTCTTATACCATGATGGGATCACACATGACAGACAGTAATTGCCTATGATTCAGATTTGTGAATGGCCCATTGGCTCATATGAAGGAGGTGAGCTTTGTATGGTGGAGTCTGCTTTAGTAGGGGTTGAAATCAGGAGACTGAATTGTGTTTGTGAGAAGCAAAGAAAGCTTGTGGGGGTGGGATAACCACTGAATGGGGACTGTCAGATCACACTGAAGTCCACTGTGAGTAACCAACAATGATATTGAGTGAACAACAATGAGCTACTGACCTGAAGTCCAATATGAGTAACCAAGGGAAACAGAATACAGGACGGCTTATGTCTAGTGGCTGTAAATACTGGCAAACAACTGGCAGCCATAACTGTAGCAAAAGTAATCACAACTCAAAGAAAAGAAGATGAGCGACCACAAGGATCATTGGACAGATTGAGATCTGATGTCACCACTTGAACTTAATGTTGATTGTGAAGTGGACTCTAGGTTAGATATCCACCCCTAATACTAGCTTAGGGGAAAAAATTAAGCAAATTAACTTCAGAAACTTCAGAAACCTACTGTGACTCAGGCTATGACTCAGATGTGGCAGATGTGACTGCTATTATGGTCAGCTACTTCCTTCATCATGTCATAGTCATAATAATGAACTCTTATCTGGCCAACTTTGAATCTCAGGCTGGTGGTTTAGAGTCTGTTCCTGAGGTTGTTGCCATGGTAGTGCAGCAACCCAGGTCCAGACTCACCACTACTAGTAGCAGTGGCTGTACTGGATGTAGTAGTGACACGTGGCTTTAATATGAGCCATGAATCACATAATTCGGCACACATACAATTGAAACATGCCCATTTCTGAGCTACATGTCAAGTGAAGATAGATAAATTGCTACAAATCTGGAAATAAATTCCTAAAATAGTGCAAATATTTGGGGATATAGGGGCATATGTGGCCCTCAGGGGCACCATTAAAGCTTTTTGCAGTTTTGTTCTTTGAAGATTATCACTGTATGAAATTTCTTAAAGATTTGTCATCCAATGTAAGCCCAATCTGTGCCTTTTGGGTTGATGTTTTTTTGGCTCCACCAACTGATGACATAAAATGCAAGTTTCTGAAATATTGTTCCTTCTCTATTCTCCAACATCATGTGAAGGATTGTGGAGCCACTTTGTTTTGGACAGATTAGGAAATATTGGCATACAGGCCCACAAGTGAAGAGTAGCACCACTAATGACTGAGGCTCCAACTCCTGACATAGCAGTCTTTGCAAGTGAATGATGAACATTGCTGAAATTCTTCGAACACCTTTGTCAAATACAATAATACCACTTCTGATTTCCCTGTTTCTCCCTTTCCAAGCAATAAATGTGCAATTCCGGGGATGGCATCCTGCCAGTTGAGTGTTGAGGTGATTTATTATGATTCTGTATGCCTTGTCTTGCTTAGCATTTAGGGATGGACAATCAGAGGTAATTATGGCTGGTTCCGATCCTTGCAAGAAAACTCCCTGGTGCCTGATACTTCATCTCCAAAGGCCCAAAGCCTTGATATCATATGTATTGGTCCATGAATTCTGATGGACGGGTCTGAATATGCCAGAACTATGAAATGCCACAGCAACTTGCCTCTTAAGTGAGTTCATGACAAGAAAATTCTCCACAGCATCATACACATGATCTCCAGCATATACTGTGGGCCTCACACTAATGTATATTTTCATGCACATGTAGGGCATATTGGGATGCAGCCACCTCATTGCTCCAGATCAGCCAACTTTTGTACTATGAATACAGAAAATGGGGCATCATCTGTCAGGATGATAGTAAACGCACTAGAACCAACTATTAATGAGAGCTCTGTCACATAATACAGACTTCAATGATTCAATGAGGATGTAGCAGCCTTATGTCATGCATGTGCTTGATGTTTATCTAAGTATTCTCCAAGATGTAAATGGATTTCAACCATGAGGGATACACTAATTCACATGGCATATAGTTCAATATGCAAGCTTCTTGTACTATCTACTGGCAACAACTCAACCAATTTGCATACCTGAGGATCTTACTTCTTCAGTGCCTGTGTTGCACTGGAGGTCACTGGATGGGGATCTCTTAATAATGAGACAATCAACATGGCTATCAATTTTTTCACCTCAACATCTTTGAGATTGACGGATCACCAGCTGTAAGTAAAACAATCAGTCCATTCTCAACTCCATCTGATCTACTAGGTGTAGTTTATCTGGTTTGGATGACTTAAAGTACAGGAGTTTTTGTCAAACTTGGAATATCAAATGCATTCAATTGGTTTCATTGAAGTGTATCAGCATGTTTGGAATGAACTCGGGTTTGACAAATGGTTCAAGAGTAGTCACACAACCAATGCCATGCTCGTGTTTGGCCTAGCACTAATATAGCTAGGTGCGTTGTGCATGGATCAAGATGAAAGAGAAGACTAGGAACTAGGGCATAGTGAGGGAAATCTATGAGTGGGTAATAAGAGTACATGTGAATGATGAGAAGATCCAATGATGTCGGTGATTATGGATCCACAGTAAAAAGAATGAGTAAGAAGGCTGCGGAGCGCTAGTTCAGAGTAAGCAAAGATAAGATATAAAAGACGATAAGAGATAAGAGAAATGGAGATACTCGGAGAGATGAGAGAGATAAGAGGTAGGAGACAGACAAGAGAGAGAAGAGAGATCCTGAGAGAGATGTAGGTAAAGAGAGATTCTGAGAGTGATGTAGGTGAAGAGAGATTTAAGAGAGACTTTGACAGAAACAAGAGAGAGGTGAGAGAGACTTTGAGAGATGAGAATGAGGAGAAGGTTTTGGAAGAGTCGGAATGGCTTCGGGAAGGTTCAGAAGAACTCAGGAGGGCTGTAGGAAGACTCCAGAGAACTGTGGGAAGACTAGAAGACAGTCTGGTTGCCTCATTATCAGAAATGTCAAAAACCTGATTGAAAACTGGTTGTAACCGGTTGCAACCACTTAGGCGATGGTACCCCTGGGATGCCCATATATGGAGGCATTCCCCATAATTTTTCTACCATTGTATTATAATTTGATTGGGAATTTGTATCTTGTAATCTATGTTTTGGCTCGAGATATAGCATACCTCCACTGATATCACACTGATTTGATATATAGCTCAGAATGTAGCCTATTTCTTATTATGAATATCTAGTAGATTTGACTAAAGTCTTTCTCTCTACATAGCTGTATGGAGAGTTGATGACCAGTAAGTTATTAATCTTGTGTCATGGTTAATAGAGTTTACAATCTCTGAATTCATTGCCAACTGACTGTTCAATTCCTACTACTAGACACAGCCTTCATACATCATCTAATCACATCAGTCTCAACCAATAATCACCTACACACATTGGCATTTTATTTCTTCTGTAACCACCCTATACACTAATCAAAACCTTAATGAACACTTAGTATGTAGTAGCATATAGACCTTTGTTTCATCTTTGTTGCAGCATCACCCTTTCGAGGGTAATTTCCAAAGAACTTGCACATGTCATAATAATCCTAAGATTGTCACAGGACTTGAAATTGTGCATGTTGTGAATTATTACCTGAAACAGGTGTGAAAGAGTCCATATATTGTTTTGGGACTCTGTGTTAATAGACTTGCAAGCTCTTCTGCCTGCCATTGATCTCAAGCTTCTCATGGACAACAAGGACTTCAACTTGCTCTGTATCAACATCATTCAAGAATTGGAACAACTAATTCAAGCAAATTTTGCAGCCCAGCTCGCAAACTCATTGCTGGATGTCATTCTTTTCTTTCGAGGAACTTAATTTATCTAAACAGCTTACTTTCTTTCCACATGGGGAATTACACCTTTTCAGAGTCCTCCCTCTGAGAAACTAGTTACTATCCTGATCACTATGAGGCTCCTATATGCCAAGACACCACTAGGAATATTTTGGAGAGATTTAACATTCCAGTGCAGTTAGATGGAAAGAAGGTGAATCAAGATTGGATGGAGAGGAATGAAGACTCTGGGGGTATTCAAGTCTCCCTTACTGCTTGGAGAAATATAGGAGCTAATATGGGCTTTATACTGCTCTTGTGGTACTTCTATCATCTGGTTCTCCTGCAGACAAGAGCTTTTGAATGGGCTAATGGGTGCTTTAGCAGGTACATTTGTTTTATCTCCTTTTTTCATTTACTCATTACTTATTATAAGGGCATTTTAATGCCCTCATGATGAAAATTCAACATTGTGATGTCAGCAAGCTGAACATCATTTGATAAAAAATGCCTCACCTGAGGTGTCCCTGATTAGCCCAAAGCCCAATGGGATTTGCAGACCATAAGGGAAATTTTGTAGTCCGGAGAATGACAGTGAGTATGTTGAGTATTTCCTAGCTTTTATGTTAATCAATACACCAACTCTTTAGGGTACTTTTCCATACATGGCTACAATGTTTTTGTCACAAGAGGCAGAAGCCTTCAAAGCTCATACTGTTTTATATGACTTGGAATACTTCTTTTGGGTTCTTTGGGTCATCTGTGTCAATAATATGAATAGGCTATATTAGACTTGACATTGCTGGCAAGATGAGGCTTCTTCCAACAAGAAGTCAATCCCTTTCTCAAACTTAGCAGCTCCATCAGTTGCTAGCTTCTCAGGTTTTTTTTAGAGGATTAATAGCTTCTTTTTCTTACACTTTCACCATCTCCACTCAATCTCTCTCTGCTGGTCCAAATCCAACATTCTTCACTATTTTCAATCTATCACTGTTGCCAAGAGAGGACACCCTCTGCCTAAATCTGGGTTGTTTGGACATTTTCCAATCCAAAAATACAATGCCAGAAAGGCTCTTTATTGATTCTATCTCTTCCTATTTCTGCCAATCAGGTCCTGGCTTTATTGATGGGTTGAAAATCTATTATGCCACACCATACCTGAAGGATGCATCAGCTTCATTGAGTGATCTGTCTTGCAAACTAGTGCTATGGCCATGCTAAGTATTCCAAGCAATAAGTGTGTCTGCTGAAGGCTGGATTGCTATGCCATATGCTGCATTGAAAAAACCAAACCTACTCTTTACAATGCTGCACAGACTTGTACATATCACAGACCTCACAAAAAGGTATCTACTGGAGTATTACAGAGCCATGTATGTATGTGCCAGCTAATTACTAACCAATCTTCCTGTCATCTTGTTGCCATCAAATGGAGCACTAATGAAAGTCACACACTCCTGAGAACAAGACCAGTTTCTGTTGA
This sequence comes from Leccinum sublutescens, assembly GCA_038091555.1. NCBI lineage: Eukaryota > Fungi > Basidiomycota > Agaricomycetes > Boletales > Boletaceae > Leccinum > Leccinum sublutescens. The sequence goes on along the minus strand of JBBPOR010000069.1, from coordinate 16,497 downwards.
AACCAGTCTTGCAACTGGGCACAACCATTTAAGACCAGTTGCCACTGGTCTTGGTTTTGTTTCCAACATTTTGGAACCCCTTTGAACAGGTCTCAGTCTGATTTTTGGCAAAAAATCAAACTGAACCAGACTCTAAATCAATTAGTAGTAGACTACAGAATGATCACAATACAATACCTTCAACACCAGCAGCCTGCTACCACCCATTGATCAATACCATAATCTCCATAAGTAGCCAAGTATTAAATTGTGAGATTCAAATGAATATTGTTATCAACCTCTTATCACATTCTCTGGACTATGGTTAAACTCTACACATACTACTGAATTTTGATGAAATTCTGACTTGTTCATTGAAGGTTCTTGAGGAAGTCAGCCATTTTCCACGCAGGAGTGCAAATAAGTTTACTGCTGCATCAAATAGAGTTATCCAGTGGAAAGCCCCAGCACTATTAGCACTGCTAGTGGGTTCTGTGACTGCATCTATTTATCTATTTGAGTCCTAGACTGACTGAAAAATCATTGTTGCAGTTGCAGTTGAGATTGAGATTGTTGAAGTTGATAACCATAATTAACCATGGCACAATCAAGGCTCCATCAGCTGATGTTGGTTGGCCAGTCAGTTGTAGAAACTTGGCATATTGGCTGGCCAGAAGCTTTAGAGTATTGAAACCATGTCCATGATGAAATCATCTTAAACATGGAAAGATGAAACTGCTGCAAGTCTGTATAGAAATGTTAAATATTCAATACAAACATACTAGCAATCAATACAAATAGAACTATTATTGAATGAAACTAATCAATGCTAATGAGTTCATTATTCTCAACTCTTTGATCCTCTCCCTCATCTCCCTTTTCCTCCGAATCTGCCTCACAACAAGCAGCTCTAGGTGAGATAGTTCCCCATTCATGCTTCTAACTGAAATTCTGAGAAGCTCAAACCTGGTAAAAATGCTCATATAGGGAGCAGCTCCCTCTATAATCTTCTTCCAACCCTTGTTAGAAAGTCTATCAACAGAGTCCATTACCTCATTGGTAACATGACTCCATAGTGTTCCAGAGAATGGAGCTTGATTACAAAGCAATGTGCCCATAGAAAATTGACCAAAGACTTTCTCAACCTATAAAAACATCAAATATGTTGCCCAAGAAGATGGTATAACTTACTGCCATGATAAACTTTAACTCCAAAAATCTAATGGAGCAAAGAGATGAAGGGACTCTGAGTGGGCTAAGAACTTGAGTGGGATTTCAAGTAGCTCTAGCTTAGAGAGGTACAAACGAGGAGTCTAGTCTTTAAGTACTATAGGATGGAAGGCAATGGAATCACATGGAAGGGAGGAGTTATCCGCATTAGGAAATGAGTCAGAAGCTGTGGAGGTCTAGATGTACAGTAAGTGATGACAGAATAATAATGAAGCAATGAGATCATCATGAGTCAGAAGATAAGAACGAGATAGGGAAGTTTCAAAACAAAGATAGGAAAGAATAGGAATGAAGATAGGAGAATTGCAGACCATCAGCGATGTGGAATGAGATGTGAAATCACTCAAGGTCTATGATACAAGATGAATACAAGGTAAGGGTGATAAGCGAGAGGGAAGGAGAGAGAATAGAGATACATAGAGATCCTCGGAGACAATCATAACAATTGGTACTTTTGGCCAATAGGGACCTCTCTCATGATGGTATGTCGAGACACCAGCCACCGTAAAAATACCACTTTGTAATTTATTTATTTTCCCTTACACAAATGGCTGACTACCGAGTGGCAAAGATGGAACGTCAAACAGTGTAAGTGAGAAACAACAAAATAGTTTACAAATCACAATACGCCAATGTGTGTAAGTGAGATGAACAAAAAAATAGTTTACAAATTACAACGTGCCAATGCGCAAGCCAAGAATCAAGAAAAGTTGATGTTCAAGAAATACAAAGATGATAAGTAACTAGAGACTATCATTGATTACTTCCTCATCATTTTGAGAGTCCGAGTCTTTGTCTGAGGAAAACTCCACCATGAGAGCCGGTGGTCCATCAATCTCATTGAGAACTGTGGGCTCATCCTGTTCCAGTTTATCTAAGGTGTTGTGGTTCTGTTTATGAGGGTTAGATCAACCATAGATGAGTGTTCCCTATGACTTATGAAGCCCTATTCCATTGGCCACACCACCCAGATAGCCCTCGATCTCCGGAAGATCTTTGAATCCTGAGATGAGCTCATAGTCAGTATCACCATCACGACACAAAGCAGGGTTCTCGTCAAGTGTGATTAGGACTTGTGGGATATCATCGCAGGTGCTGACAAGTGCGACAAGGTTGTTGTAGACATCCCAAACTGTGGAGCGGTCCACAGCTGGTGAGCCAAGTTGTGCATAACATTCATTAATGAAAACATTGAGGGCAGGGGGTACTAAGTCGAATACAGGGTGTCCGGCATCCATGAACATATTGTGCATTTTCTTGATGTCCTCCTGAGACACCGTGACCTTTTGTTCAAACAGTTACAGTTTTTTTTCATGCTCGGTGAATAGAATGGACATAGTATATACCTTGAAGTCCAAAGCCCTGTAGTCCTTTGAGTACCTGAAAATGAGTTCTGGAATACCATGAGGTAATACCTTCTTCTTGTTGTGTCACTTGCGGGTGTTGTTAACATGGTCCTGGTAGCTATTAAGCTCAGCTTGAAGCCATGGAATAAAAACCCATTGGAAAACCATCCTTTGAGAACAAGTTCATCACTGAGGGCTACTCTGAAGGAAGGAAAAAACATGCACTCTTGCAGAGTGTTGTAACGGTCATACCAGCCAGTGTCCACACCCTGTTCCAGAATGGCCTCAAATCCGGGAGCAAAGCGATGCTGGAGTTGGGACCATGTGATCTCAGGTGTGATATTTTTCTTGGTGCACATCCAACGGTGTTGCACATAGTAGTCGCAAAGCTCAGGATCCAGCATGTGTCGTAGCATGGTGTGTGCATCTGTGATGCGGAAATTCTCCCCTCCAGGGTCACTTTGTGTGACCAAAGAAATAACTAGTCTGTGTAAGCGAACAATTCAATAACATAAGTTATGATGTCAGCGACTTACATCCCAGTTTGGAGGCGGTCTTGAGGTAATATGAAAGAATTAGGTGTGGATTCTGATTGGAATGCCACACCTTCATCCACAGAATCTGGCCTGAGAAGGGTTCAATACTGGTGTAAAGTGCCAGGCCGAACTTGCGTTTCCACTTGTCATGTTGGTCCACAGCCCAGATGTCATTGACTCCAGCAGCCCAGAATTGGCGACACTGATCAAATGGGGCTCATAGATACAGAAATATTGTTGGATTACGTCTCTGGCCCTCTACACATTAACATGCAGGTAGGAGAATCAGGCTGGATAATATAGTACTCACCATGATACAGAGATGTCATGCTCACGGAAGAGCAGCCCAATCATTTCACGTACTCTGGCATTGGGGTACAGCTTCCGCATGTCAATCATGACCTCCCGAATGCTTTCAGATGTGTGGGCCTGCTGTCGTGTACGCAAGCAGCCCACTTGTTTATGAATTTCCTTGAACTTGGTCAAACTGCCACGGCTGAGCCATGACAGTGAGCATTACTGGTGAGTCAGAGCATCCTGGATTCTGTCACATGATGTACACTTACCCCAAGCCATACTTGTTAGTGTCATAGTGTTTCTGGAGCTCCTTTATCATCTGCTTGTCCGTCAAGCGCATTTTCCACAGACGCTTGATCTGTGGCTCTATCAGGTGAAGTGGAGCTAGATAAGCATGTAAGTGATTGTAATCTTAATACATTGGATGCCATTGCACACAGTTGGGCTTGTTCTGATTACGTCATTTGGCAGTCATTAGTTAAGTCTTGGATGACGGCTGTGAGGCTGTATAGCAGTGGGATGATATTGAAGTGACTCGGTCGAGGCTTTGATGCCTTCGATAAACTTGTTCAAGTTTCCGACTCAGCTTACAACCTTGGCACTCACAGGCAGAATCTTGGCGCTCATGAAGTATGGTTCCAATATCTATTTCCACCCTGGGCGCCCTGCGGCTGCTACCACTGTCGCTTCACTTTTTGTTGCCATTAAATGTTTCTCCAGAAGCCACAGTGGGAGGTTCTACAAGTCATTCCCCACCTTGTTGTCTCCAGATATGGAGCATTGCATTTGGCAATACCAACCTCGCTGTACTGTCTTATCATCTCAAGAAGAACTCCACCACCTTGACAGCCTTTTTGTGTGTCCAGCAGAAGGCTCGAGCTGCGGTTCAATGGCAAGATAAGTTTTTCAATTTCCTTAGTATTCCAAGCCAATGAGACAACACCTGATACATCACACCAGCAGAACAGTCTCCATTGTCTGGTGCTCACCACGATCATCTATCCCTCAACCTCACGACTCGCAAAATTACAATGCAACTGCCAGTTGCCCAGGATCTCGCCACTCAGTTCACCGACTCGGAGGACGTGTTTGCCCACGAAGATTGAGCCTGCCAACAGTCTAGCTGTCAAGCAATTATCCGCAATGGTCAGCCCTGCCACTATGTCACCAGCATTGACCCTGCTTGACCAGGGAAGTTTGTGTGTGAGCGCTGCTACACACGGTACCAGGCAAAGCCATCGACCATTGCTATGGCGCGCCATGCACAGCAAATCAATGGTACATTTACAATCTATGTGTTTTCATCACCAGGACCCAACTTACTGGCAGTCGAACGGCACTCAGCATCACCTGATCCACAAATTATTCAATAATCCATCATCGCTGCACAGTCACGAAATGAGCTCTCCGGTTATAACTTGCTTGAATCCTATTTACTATCCCCATCTCATTGCCAATCCAGCAACCATCAATCCGCCTCCTGTGGTGCCCATAGTGTCCGAGTCTGTCTGACTTGACTCGGAGGACCAAATATCCATGTGCCTTCAAGTTTCGCCTGGAATGGAGTCCCTCCTCAAGCTTACTGACACTCTGGCTCGTGATGATTCAGGTGATTATGCATACCTCGATGACCAGGAAGTTCCTAATTTCACAGCCCTGGATGTTGAAATGAACACCAAAGAAAATGAGACAGAAACGAGACAAGGTCCACCTGAAATATTTGTAGAGGTATACAAGGGTTGCAGCGAGGCATTTCCTAGCAGGACATCCTTCATGGATAAATTCAGGGAGGATGAACATGCCTAGTGTTCAAAAGTCCAGTCCTAGGACTGATAAAAGACTGCAACTTGACTGGACTTTATTCTTATCGCAACTGGACTTCAGTTGCAGTTGCCTCGTTTCAAAATTTAAAGACTGATCAATATTTAGACCGAACCGGACCGAAATTTTGAAAAAGACCGGTCGCAACCGGTCACAACTGATGTACAGCCACCCCCTATCTTTCCTGTAATTTTGTCTGGTCTAAATTCTGGCCGCAACCAGTCCTTTCGAAGACCGGTTTTAGACCGCAACCAGACTGAAAAAGACTGAAAAGTCGGTTTTTTTTGGTCTTGGTCTGGTTTTTTCCATATCAGGAAATTCCCAGGACCGGTTCGGTCTCAGTCTTTTCCAAAAAAGGCAAAAGACCAGACTGAACTGGACTTTCAAACACTAAACATGCTACCAAGAGGCAAGAAAATGTCTATTTCTCTTTTGCTTCCTGAGAAGAATGGCAACTCACTTCCTGGCTTCTTCACTCACATCTTAGGCTGTTGACCATCAATTCATTACTCACACTGGATATTGTACATATGATCTCGACTCAGCTATGTACTTTGGATTTTAATGCATTCTAGCTTAAACGTGTACCCCTCTCCTTTCGGACAAGAAAGCAACTATGAGCACGCACTGAAACATTACTATTAGGCAAGAGCAGGGGTAACCCCTGGGTACTGAGGCCCATACCCCTACCCCTACCCCTCAAGGGTTTACCCCTATGTACCCCTCATGAGTACTTATGTGTTCAAATATGATGTTAGACCATTATAGTGATGAAAAGGCTGACATGAGGTCACCAAAGTGGGACTGTTAATAGCCCCTGAGTAGCCCCTGAGTACCCCTGGGTACCCTTAGAGGGTACAGAAATTCTGACAACTGTACCCCTACCCTCTTACCCTTATCGTACCCTCACCCTGACTCCTGGGGGTTACCCATACCTCTGCTCTTGCCTAGTTATCAGGGCTCACCTGACTTTGCAAGACCATCAATCCTGAGGGCCGGACAAAGAACCCTGTCCAAGTTTTCTACCGTCAACCTCTTGAATGTCTTCAATTACTACTAAGTTATCCCTTACTTGCACCATACATCAATTTTTCCCCCTCAGAAAATCTAGACCTCCGCTGCGAAGATATTCAGTGTAGCATTTGCGACGACTGGATGAGTAGTGATCAAGCTTGGGAAATTCATGTAAGACCTAGACCTCGCTCCACAGTTACATGCTTCTTGTACTCCTCCTGATCCCCAAGTTTATCCACAAGAATACCTGAGTGTGAAGCTTACTACAAGACTGACTTTTCTACAGCACATTGGACTTAATTTTACAGCCCATAAAGATTGCTGCCGCTGTCAGCGTGATGATGAATGACCGAGGGGAGGATCTTCAATATTGCTGTACTCCACTGGCAGTGTGGATCGCAGATACCCCTGAGTAGTGTTCGAAAGTCCAGTCTTAAGACTGATAAAAGATGATTTGTAACCGAACTGGACCGACCAAGACCAGACCTAAGTGGTTCGGTCTTGCTAGGTTTTATTAAGTCTAGTCTCAGTCTTTTAATTTTCGAAAAATTCAAAAATCCGACCAGGGCCAGTTAAGACCAGTCTTTTGAGGTAGCCCCTATTTTCCCCTATTTGGGAGTATATATGAGGATTTTCCCTGATTTTCCCACATTTTTACAATTTTATTTGAGATAGTTATGACTATTGCTCAGACTTGAGATTGGCCATATCTTGGCCGCATATAGGCAGCATTACATAATTATTGGTGGATCATGTAGCCACGTGACCTGGCTATTATCAGTACAGCCACCCCTGAGCGCTGATCTCACGCTATTCTATTCTCAGACATAGGGCTTTCTAAGTAAATAAACTCGAGAATGACATGCATTCTTAAATTGATCATATCTCAACAGCCCCTGCACTAATTTAGATGAAAAAAATATGGGCAGGAAGCCAGGAATCCGTAGTATATTTCCCACCCCTGACGACCAGCTACGAATGGTAACCGAACCAGCAAAAGACTGACAAAGACTGAAACATCAGTTTTTGTCGGTTTTGGTCCAGTTGTTTCTATATCAGGAAATTCCCAGGACCAGTTCAGTCTCAGTCTTTCCCAAATTAGGCAAAAAACCGGACCAGACCGGACTTTAAATCACTACCTCCGAGCAATGCCTCCTCTCCGGAATGGGCCTGAAAGTGTCCCCTTTAACGACAGCTAAGTCAAAGGACTTTGGCGATCCATTTCGTCATCTCCCACACAGCATCGGTCACTCTTGCCGCCATTCAAGTTGCAGAATCAAAACATGACCCACCCAATTACAAGGCTTTCTTGAAATCGACCAGGGAACTTGGGCTCAATGGCATTCTCGCCCCATTCTGGAGGAACTGGGTACTTTCTCAGCCTTCATCATTTCTTCATGTAGAGCTGCTCCATCACTTCCACCGTTTTTGCTGGGACCACAACACTCAGTGGTGTGTCACCATTGTAGGAGCACAAGAGATTGATTTTTGGTTCTCATTGATCCAAACCACTGTCGGATATTGGTCATTCCAAGATGGCATTTTGAAGCTCAAGCAGGTCACCAGCCGCAATCACCGGGCTGTACAACAATACTTAGTTGGCGTCATCGCCAGTGCTGTCCCCAATTAGTTCCTGAAAGCTACAAGAGTTTCATGATCACAAGGAGGCTATTGTGCATGCTGGAAGGCGAAAGGACAATTGGGAGATTCCAAAATTGTAGCTGCTCCAAGGTGTTGTACTGGATATCTGTTGCTCTGGTCCTACTATGCAGTGGTCTGCAGAATGCACATGTACAGAAAATCAAGTCCCTGCTCGAGCGGGAAATAACCAAGATTATTATAGCCAAACTTTTGCCCGCCATCTCAACCATTCTGAGAAGTGCTTATGGTTCGAGATGGTGACCTACTTGAAGGGGAACATGGGAGGGGCACAGGAACAAGATGTTGAAGGTGGTGGTGATAGAGCTTTTGATGTGGATGATGAGGATGGACCGAATCCAGAAGACGAGTCCCTTTTCGACCATCTGGGCCTAGCGCCCTTTGTTCTGATCAATTACTTCAAAACTGAATGCCCCCCAGTCCTACCAAATGTTCTCTACAACAACCTCCATGTTTCATGTTTTGCTGAAACCTTCACTGCGATTGAGCATCAATGAAGCTGCCGGCACGCTATATTCAACCTCCCAGAATTTTGCTTCAGTCTTCAAGAATATCTCTTCTGCACCGAGAGATCATTATGGTACACTGTTTCTGGGAGCTGCAATGAAGATTCAAATCTATCTTTCAAACACCTACAGATCTGGCATAAGATTCGGATCCAACAAATGTGTTACTACGAGAAGGTCCCGGATGCACCACAGACATTGCGAGTGATACCTCCATGTCCTTCCGCTGACAATAGTTATGGTATATATAATTCGGTGGTCATCAATTCATCAATGCCACACCAAACAGCTCTTGGCCAAAACAGGGATTGCAAGGTATGTCACCATAAGCTTATATTGGTTATTGCTCACATCGTGTGTAAGTCATTTGATCATTCAACTATGGATGATAACTATGGAAATTGGTTATATCTCGGCTGCAATTGCGCAATCACTGGCTCAGATGGAAGCCATCCATGCTATATATTGTTTAGTGGTCTCGAGCTGTGGATCTGCCAGGTTTAGATGTGATAGCTACAAACTCTCAATGACAATTTCGAAACTGATATCTGACACGAAATCAGTTATATCTCAGCTGCCTGTGATCAGAATCATGCGATCCATGGCTCATATCAAGGGCAATTGTCCATACTACCTCTGATACAGCCAATGCTAAGCACATAACTCCCACAGTACAAAGATGCAGATCAGTTTCTTGGTTAGTGTCTGGTCAGTGCTTGGTTGGTACCTGGTTAGGATGATTCTGCTTTGTTAGTTCTGGTTAGTGTGAGTGTCTGGTTAGGGGGTCATGCCTGGTTATGTCTGGTTAGTGTGCCTTGGCATGCTGAGGGTGATCTGGTGGTCATCTCAGTGTCCTTGGGCACAGGACTCCTCAACAGATCTGCGTCTGAGATCATAAGCTCACAACTCTTTTGTGTCAAACCCAATCCAGCGAGGTAGGCCTTGTGCCTCCGCTATCCTATGACCACCAACTTCTTCTCCCTTCCCCTTTTTGTTTTCTGTTTTCTACTATACTCTTATGTCCATGAGGATTCCTATTGAGTAGAGTAGGGTTTGTTTGTTAGGTTGGCCTTCTTTCATAAAGCTTGTCTTGCTGACATAGGTGTCTTGTTTCACCCCCTATATTCCAACCGTGCGACAGGCCCCCTCAGGGGTCAGAGCATCTGCTACCTACAGTTTCGATGATGTACATGCCTCTTATCTGCACCGTAGCTATAAAGCTTCACTGGCTGCAGCTTAGGTAGATTGTCCTCTAAGAGTACGCACACTCTCCATGGGACAGAAATAGATTTAAAAAAAATAAAAAAAAAAGCAAAGGGGCATATGGTTAGGTGCATGGTTGGGGACCCTACTATATTAGGCAATATATATTACATAATCATAAATTTACATTGAATAAGAATAAATTCTGAGACTGAAGTAAATGGCTGTGTAACTGGGGGTATATTATTTTTACTGAGGTACTGGGAGGTGCTGGGATAGTCTGGGACAGATAGGGGTCTTTGGGAGGAGCTGGGACAGGCTGGACAGAGCTAGCCAGTTAGGTACCTTGCTAGGAGTAGTGGAAGAGCTGAATGAGCTGGCCAGCTCTGGCCAGTCTGTCACAGGCCGGACAGCTAAAGGCTAGTTTGCTGATTAGTAGGGAAGAGGACTTAAAATTTGGATTTGCTGATGGGTGTTGAACTGCCCATCCAAACGCATGGTGGCGAGCAGTAGCTCTAAATCATCCTTGGTATGGTGGACTTTGCACCTTGGGGTGATTCCACCATATATCCTCGAGTCAATGAGGAACACACTGGAACTGCACCTAATCAGATGGGAGATTCGCTTGCTTGTCAAGCAGAGCAGGTCTTGCATTTGGGTGTTCTCTACCCTGGTGATAATCCTTCGGACATTAAGACATAGTACATGGATGACAGGTTCTCCTGCTACTGCATGTGAAATACTCAACATGTTACTTTGGACCAATGTCAGTGGTTCGGACAGCTCGAAGATCTGCGTGCGATCAATCACTCAATCCCATTGATAGAGCCAGATAAAATCTATCCTTGGTGCATGTCTAGATATCCCGAAGAGGCCACAGTGGACGGAGAAGCAAAATTTACAAATGGAAACACTGTACCCATGCTGTTCATCAAGAAGGTGGGGAGTGATATTATAGCTCTACACTGTTGTGGACTTGCAAGCTTGAAATCAAAACACTCATAAGCTCAATGTCCATCTACTTTGAACCAGTCTTCAAGTTTTAAAAATTTGTGGTGATTTACTCCATGTGAACACTTTCCCTAGTATGCTTAGCAGGCAGTGTCACACACTGGCAGGCAGCAAGCGGCAATGACTCAATGACGCCAATGTTGTGACCCCAACTCTCCTGCTCCCACTCCCACTCCCATCCTCATCCTCAGAGTCGCCTTAACCTTTCTCAGCAGGTAGTGATGATGTGACAAAACTGACTCGACAAGGATGCCATGGCAGGGAGACGAGCATTCACATGCAAATGCACTGTGCGTTCACATTAGTGTTGGCACATGAGAGTGATGGCAAGATGTTGGCGACATGAGGACGCAATGTCGACATGCGAACGACAACTTGACGCAACTCGATCAGGACGAGGTGCGTCCTCTCGAGATCTCCCTTTCCTTCTCCCATCCCCATGTCCTCTCTCACTCCCTCTCCTATCCACAACAATTCACGATGACAAGGACGACTCAATGCGATATGATGAAGATGATCTGTGCCCTCTCCTTCTCCAATCCTCCTGTCCCTGTCCCTGTCCCTGTCCTATCTCCATCCTGGTGGCCTAGTGTTGCCGGAACTCCGGCTTCTTATTGGCTCCGAGCTATAGCCGACAATAATTCGAGCTGAGCCGACGGTAACCGAGTTGTGGCAAAAGCCGTGCACAGCCTCGGCTATTCAAACTTGAGCCACAACTCCGAAGCTGGCTTGAGGCCCTTTAAGCTAGGATTCCCAAGACCGTTTTCTGTGTGCGTTTGGCTTGTAACCTACTGCGCAAATATGCTAACACCTCTCTAGGTTACTCTCTCATATCATCTTGATCTCGTTACACACAAGCCGCGATCATGCCAATTGTCCATGTCACCAACTCTTGGCTCGAACTGTCTCAAGTTCACAACTCCACCCCCTGGTAAGTTTCTATCCCCTCCTTGCCCATCACTCATCCAGCCCACCAGATATTTTCCTATGATCTGCCGTTGTGTGCTGGTTCCAGTGCATCCGAGTCGCAAGTACTCTCACCTATCACCCATGGTAGACCATAGGACCTTCACCGTAACGCCATTGCGAACATATTCATGAAGCGTATTACATTCGTCACATCCCTCTTTTGCTCCTCTTACGTCCTCAGCACACCTTCAGATCTGAGATGCATGTGCATTCCTACTACTCGTTTTTTTTCACTTTTTTTCTGACTGTCATAATCTATTTACTTGCTGTATCTGACATAATCAACTGTCCACTGAATGTGGGTGTTTCAGGTTGTCTTTGAGTGAACCCCCCTCCTCCTCCCCCCTCCCCTGGAGACTGAACTGTGACACTCAAAAAAACAGTTAGACTGCAACAAATTCCCCAATCTCTGAGAATGCACCCTGCATTCCAGCTCCTAGACAGGAGCTTGAGTGTTCTGCTCTCCATGGATTGTAATAGTGTTCCCATACCTTCTCCAAGTCAATCTGGCTACTGGACGAGGTCGGATAGTTCCAGCAACTCATCACCAACTTCTATTGACCACAATTTCCCTTTCACAAATCTATCCTCGTCCGAGCAATCAGACTGCAGTATCATCAGTCTCCTAGATTCGTCAACTGTTGTTGAGCAAGCCACGAGGCCAACACTTCACACCAATTCTGGCGATAACCCCAATGAACTTACTTTCATCGACGTACGCCATTGCCTCACGATCATCCAACGTCTTAGAACACCATTGCTGGACATACAGGTAAGTGATGCCACATGCCGCTCGCCTCACGTCTCATCATCTCTCGTTACAGACCTTCAACAACGTGTCTCCCGCAGAATTCAACTGTCTAGTCACCCTTTTAGCTGAGCGTGAACAGGATCCAGTATCTGCAAAGTAAGACAATTCAAGTTTAAAGCTTCAAGTTTAGTAAACCTATAACAATTCATCCAGACTAGTATATGACGCTGAACTCCGCCAGCTCTGTGCAATGTCGCCCTACCAAATTCACGAAGTCCCATTCCACCACCTTGCAAAGCGCATCCAATGGTTGCTTACAGATCTATCGTTAGATGAAGACGAAGACATCGCCTATGAAACCCATTTCAACCTCGGCATTGAAGGTGACACGGTTGTCATCCCTGACTTCCATCTCGATCTACGCCCACTCCGTCCCCCTGGTGCAGGCCCAACACCGTTCTGGGTTGGCAAATGCGGCTTCAGCTCCTCTGAGAGGATGATGGCAAGGCAGCTGAAGTTGGCTACAGAGGCCTCTCCCGACATTGACTTCGCTATCATGATCTCCGTTCACCAAACTAAACACCCCACACCGCCCCATGGTCACCAACTTCGTTCTCTTCCTCCCCTCCTCAGTTCGGCCTTCAATCCCACCATTGCCCCGGCAGCTGGTCAGCTTCCACGGAATCACCTGGCTCAACGTTAAATCTGTCAACGTTCATGCATTCCTTCAGGGGTCGAATGGCCTGTTCGATTTCAAGGAAACAGGACCAACATCTTCCGGGGTAAGCCTTTTATTGTTACGAGGCTAATGTTACTCATTCACCCATTAGTCTCTGTTCCCCGAGCTCGAGATGGACCCTGTCGACAACATGCTCGACACCGCCGTCCAATGTCTCATCTCGTGAACCATTGGGATGATGGAATCCATTGGTGCCAATTCTGTCAAGATCAATCACCTTCACGCAGAGTGTGAATCCGTGTCCCTCTCCATTAACTGGCCCCTCCTTCGCCGTGCCTTCCAGAATTCATTGTATGATACCGCTTATTCTTGCTATCATAGGTGGTTAAAAGAGGTCCGTCAGTCACAACCACCGGGCCCTTTGGGCAAGCCACCTGCACCTACCGCAGCTCAGAACAGCTTACGTTCAAGTGCACACTTAAGGAGGGGGAGATCGGGCAGATAGGTATACAAAGTATGCACGTTCTGATGTAATAATGTTCCATATCTAGTCTCCACACATGGGCCATCTACGTACTATGCACTCCGTTTTCCATGACTATACGTAAATTTCTCGATGTATGTATTTAAAATTGTGCTCGAATGTAATCGCTGTCGCCTGGTGGCTGTACTTAATATTAACACAATGTTGCAACGGAGCCTAAGCGTTCAAGTGCTCACTTATGATGTCACGCCCTTTCTCGACGCCTCGTGTCTCTGCTTCCGAGGCATATACCTATCAATATCTATCTCCAGCACACACGGGAAATAAACGAGCTCGGTTCCATATGTGAGGTATTCGATTCGCTTCTTCGTGATAGGCGTCCTTAATACTAACCTGCCTCAGATCCTACTCTTTCTGAGTCACGTTTACCGATCTCATACTCTTGGATAGGCATCCTTAATAACCCACCTCAGGTCCTACTCTTTCCGAGTCACATTTACTGATCTCGTACTCTTGACGTCAAACAGCATGCAACATTAGTAAGTACAGTTCAATTGATTCGCTTCTTCATGGCGTTCCTTAGTAACTCGCCTCAGATTCCACTATCCGACACATTCTGGACCATTCGCACTTGGCACAGAGCCTCAAGACAACAGCATGGTGGTAAGTTATGGCTCGCCTCTACCTCGCTTCTTGTTTTTTTTTTTTTTCATACTAACTTATGATTGTGTCACCTTACCTGTTCCGAATAACCCCCCTGCCAGTGAGGGTCAAACGGTGGGTTGTCATTCAAAGCTTGAGGCTTGAGCTACTAGAAAAGCTGAGCTACTGACTCGATTTGAGGTGGCAGCCCTCTCTCTCACTAGGTCATGACTCGCGCCGCTTCTTGCCCCCCCAGCGATCTCACCGCCCACGAGTCAGATACTAATGCTCGGCCTCAACGCAAGTCACGCCAATCCCGGCCACAGTCGGGGACTGCATCCGGTGGTCAGAGTCAGGCCACTACTGCTCGCGCTCGCATAACTCAAGAATGGTCGATTCAAGAGTGGTCGATGTTGCTGCCATGGATCCCATTGAAGAGGAAGACTTCGATCTCAAAGTCGACAACTGATTCGGCATCCGGTGATGAGCCTCCCCGCGTCCGAACACGCCGTCAGCCTCATGAGATTGAGGAGGATGAGGATGGAATCCTCTCGAATTCAGCCGCTGACCCGCTCAAGAGCTTAGAGCCTGAGCAAAAGAAGATACCTACCACGGCAGACATCCGACATTTCTTTGAGAGGAGTTCCAAGGGTATGATATACACCTACTGCAAGTAAGTCGTTCAAATCTTTGTTCAGAATGTTCGCTAACATGACACCTTTTTGATAGGAAAGCTCATGATGCTGATCCCGTCGGGTGGGCAAAGATGTACACAAGCAAACGGGACCGCACATTCCACTATTCCCCCAACACTGGGACATCTGCGTTACGAGGCCATGTCGATCGCCACTACATCCTGGAGTATATAACTTTGGCAGAAGCGAACAGATGGCCAGTTTTGTTAGAGAGCATCAAAAGTGCTTTGTCTCACAGTTACATGTTGGGTGAGATTCACGATGCTTTACTGAACGGCGGATCTCTTGCATCCCTCCCCACTACAGTGAAGGTAAGTGTACATTGTTCTACGTAATGCGTTCGCTATCTGACTTTCTCGGCTGCAACCTTGTAGGTGGGGCATTTTACCATGGACAACGCAAGTAACAATAAGACATGCATGCAAGAACTAGAAGTTCTGCTCCATGCGCGTGAGGTAGAGTTTGACGCCCTTGACTGCCACGTGATGTGTTTTCCACACGTGATGCATATCTGCATGACCCATGTCATCCAGAGCTTCACAGATGATGATGTCGCTGATATCGCTGAAGAATAGGTCAATGCTTTCCCCGACGAAGAAGAACGTGAAGCATATGCGGCGGCTGTCAAATCGGATCCAATAGCGATGGGTCGTGCCGTTGTCCGAGTTATTCGGGCATCTGGTCTGCGTCGCGACGACTTTACAGATACTATCCAGACAGGAAATGTGAAAAATTGGTTCAAGAGTCCCATGGGTGAAGCATCGCAAGTGCCTGGACTCGAACTATTGCGCGATTCAAAGTCCTGTTGGGATTCTAGAACAAATTACATCAGTTTCCTGTCTATTCACAACTACTTATAGAGCAAACGCGTCACCTACCCTACTATTTTTGCGATCGCTATGGACTATCTTCCAGTCCAGGCATTGTCAGTTCCTTGCGAAAGAGTCTTTTCGTCTAGCGCGGAGACCGATACCAAAAAATGCAACCGAATCAGCCCCATGCTCATGGAGGCTCTTCAAATGTTGAAGTACGATTTCAGGAAGCAACGGCTTTCGTTCACAACGGCGAAACTTGATGCACATGTTTTGCTTGAGGATGAACCCAATGAGGTGCAAATTCATATAAATGGAGCAACTCAGGATGAAGCCGTGGATGACATTATTGAGTGCGCATGTCATGAAGAGGGGGATCACTTGCAGAGCGACATCGTCTGGACCAATTTACCCTAATCCTACGTTGTATACTACTCTGTTCTTTGTACTCTTCAATCTTAGTCTCTGACTCTCTGCTCAGTGCTCACGGTGCTCGCCACGTGACCGCCAACAACCAGGTTCAACTCGGTATCTCCGACTCCCTCTCCATCGTTCAAATGTTCACTTTTCCGTCGCCTTATGAGTTATCTCTATTCCCCATGCAAATCATCCATGTGGATGGAATATATAGGTTGAAGGAAAGCCTTGGAGATTGGTCTGGACATGGTTTCCATTTTAGCAGAGCAATTGGTAAGATACTTAATCTTTGCTTTATCGCGTTTTCCATCCTAAAAAAAAAACTAGATAATGTCTCTTCAACAAATCCATTCTCGCAACTATTTGTACTCGAACATCAACCCACGCAACATACTCCTTCGGTCTAGTGGGGGGGGGCCCCCGGCCCCCCGCCGGAGCGCCGCGAG
>JBBPOR010000068.1:0-42843 GCA_038091555.1 Leccinum sublutescens | reverse complement strand
CGAAGGTCGACAACCACGTTTCCATGGATAGACAATTTGTGCCTTGATCGATTTGCCAACGCTCGCTCACAATGGTCTGGCCAGGAACGAACAACAGGGCAGTGTTTCGTCAGAGATAGTCCCGCTTGCATATGGTTGCCCTGCCCTTCAAGTTTATGAAGAGAACAAGGAAAAGGAAATAAGAGATACAAGAGTAAAATGGAAGCGATACGGTGGGGGGTGATGGGAACTCCAGGATGCCGTGAGGATCGCAATGTACAGCGTTAACGCTCAGTCGAACCGATTTGGACGATCAATATTCAATGTGCACACGTGGTGGTGGTTCCCCTGTTCCTGAGTACTTGAGTACTTACTCGAGTAGGCTTGTTGCGTACCGCTGTGGGCCCAATCGCGGAATCACTAGGTATTAATTGGCACAGTTATCCAGAAATCCTGTAAAAATTGTGTCATTAGAATATCTACAGTATAAAATCCAACACTAGTTCCGCATCATCAAATATGTGTTGCTAAAGTACCTTTTGAACAAGCCAATCTGATGGCAGAGAAGTGGAGTGACAGTGACAAGTGACTCGTAGCAAGTCGGGATATTTTTATTCCCACGGTATTGCTAGTCACGAGTACTCTACACTTTCTGTCTTTTTAGTTTTTACCCAACTCATGGCGTCCAGGATCGCTCTAAACACACTCAGGGCGTCTGGTAAGTACTTCGTTGCTATCTACCTTTTGGTCAGCTCAATAATACTTTCAGCCCGACCCCGCGTGGTCCAAGCCCTCGACCTTTGCCCTCGGGCCGTTTCTGCGTATGTTTATATGCCACACTTTGCGAATAAACAATAATGAATCATGCCATGTTCGCAGTCGTTCGATGAGCTCCAACCCCCCTCCACCAGCGGAACGCGCCTCAGAAATTATCAACAACCTTCCCTCTTCTCCCGGTCTCATCACCAAGACCGGTGCAGCTCTTCTTGGAACGGGTCTTCTCGCAACCGCTATTTCGCAAGAAATATACGTCGTGAACGAAGAAACCGTTGTTGCTGTTGGCACTTTCATCCTCTTTGCATATATCTACCGGGTATGTGGATTGTTCATATGACAGAATTTGTGTTCGATGCCCTTGTAGGCAATCCAAGAACCGTACAAGGGCTGGGCAAACGGCCACATTGAGCGCATCAAGTCTGTCCTCAATGATGCGCGCGCCGGGCACACACAGGCTGTCAAGGACCGTATCAGTTCGGTTGAGCAGATGAAAGACGTCGTTACGCTCACGCAGGGTATCTTTGCCCTTTCGAAGGTCAGCTCACGCCAAACTGCAGCACGCCGAGTCCAACTTAGACTCTTTTTCTGCTTTATAGGAGACTGCCAAGTTGGAGAACGAGGCTTTCGTGCAGCGCCAAAAGGTCGCGTTGACCGGCGAGCTCAAATCTGTTCTTGACAGCTGGGTCCGCTACGAGCAACAGCAGAAGGAGAGCGAACAAGCTGAACTCGCCAAGACCGTCATCGCAAAAGTCATGAATGGCCTCAAGGACGACAAGACGCAGAAGGATATCCTGACGAATGCCATTTCCGAGGTTGAGCGTGAGTGGTTTCGTCACAGTGTTTATTTCTCCTTCTCATGCATGGTGCTGTGACTAGGCTTGGTCAAGGCGAAGGCTATTTAAGTAGACGGGTCGTCCTAGATTTTGATACTTAGTAGAATGATTGTTTGCAACTATCATTGCGTGTTAAATAGAGTGTAGACCAAACAGAGCCAAAGCAAAGCAGCCGAGACGACGCGCTGGCGCGTTTGCCCCGTCCCCGCGCGGTCGAGACGAAACATTCTGAGCGTTTCCTTCAACTTCTCGCCAACTTGAACGTCTGCAAGATGGACTCGGACCTCATCAAACTCGTCAACCGTCTTCAGGACACCTTCCATAATCTTGGTGCGCATCACCACGTCTTGCGTTGGCGCTAGTTGTGAATTTATTACAGGTGGTGAGCTGGACATGCCCCAGCTAGTAGTTGTGAGTCTCGTATTTCGCACACGGGAAAAACCGCGCTCTGATCTTTGTTCAGGTAGGTAGCCAGTCGGCGGGCAAGTCAAGCGTCCTGGAGAAGTGCGTCTCGACCGCAGTCTCCCATCTCACGACCGTTGACATTGACGCTCTCGTGTATGCAGCATCGTCGGACGGGACTTTCTTCCCCGTGGTCAAGGCATTGTCACACGGAGGCCACTTATTCTTCAACTCATTCACACACCTGTTCCGGACCCTTCCTCCAGTCCACCGGCATACACCGAGTGGGCACAGTTCCTTCACATCGACAAGCGCTTCACCGATTTCAACGAGGTTCGTCGGGAGATAGAACAAGAGACCTACCGCGTTGCAGGACAGAATAAGGGAATAAGCCGGTTACCCATTTCACTCCGGATATACAGCCCCGATGTCTTGGATCTCACCCTGGTGGATTTGCCAGGGCTGACAAAGGTGTGTATTCGTTCTAGCACGTCGTAGCATATCCGCAGCCAGTTAATGCCCGCTCAAGATACCGGTCGGCGACCAGCCGAGTGATATCGAACGCCAAATCAGAAGCCTGGTCACGGAGTATATCTCAAAACCGAACAGGTACGCTGGAAATTGCCTCTCTACGACGGCGAATTGATATGCTCCAAAGTGTTATCCTTTCTGTCTCCCCCGCTAATGTTGACCTCGCCAACTCGGATTCGTTGAAGCTCGCACGAAGTGTGGATCCCCAAGGTCGCCGGACGATAGGTGTCTTGACCAAGCTTGACATCATGGACGCTGGAACGAATGCACTCGATGTTCTGACCGGACGCGTATATCCCCTTAAACTAGGTTTCATTGCCGTCGTCAACAGAAGCCAGCAGGATATCATTTCGGAGAAGAGTATGACGGATGCTCTCGATGCGGAATCCGAGTTCTTTAAAAACCATGCTGCGTATCGGAATATTGCTCATAAGAACGGCACGAAGTATCTTGCGCGGACGCTGAATCAGGTGTGTCAAGATGATGAAACCTACTTGATTTCAAACTACAATGTCCGCAGGTGTTGATAAACCACATAAGGGAGAAACTCCCCGATATGAAGGCACGTTTGAATACCCTGATGGGTCAAGCACAGCAAGAACTTAACTCGTTTGGCGACGCCGCTATCTTCGGTGATAAAAATCAGGTGGGTGGAAGCTTTAAATTATGTGGCTTGCTCGGATACCTATCGTCTGCTAGCAAGGAGCGTTAATCCTACGGCTTATGAACCAATTCGCCCATGACTTCATCGCATCCATCGAGGGTACCAAGGTTGACATGTCCACCAAGGAGTTATCTGGCGGCGCACGGATATACTATATCTTTAACGACGTCTTCGGCCATGCACTTGCTTCGATAGACTCTACAGCAGGCTTGGATAATCAAGACATCCGCACAGCAATCCGGAATTCGACAGGTCCACGGCCCAGCCTTTTTGTTCCAGAAGCGGCGTTTGATCTATTGGTGAAGCCCCAAATAAAATTGCTAGAAGCACCCAGCCTTCGATGTGTAGAGCTTGTATATGAAGAACTTGTTAAACTTTGCCATAATTGTACATGCTCAGTATGGCATTTCCTTTTTGTCTTCTTCCGCATATCTGATACTCTATACAGGATTTGGAGAGATTCCCCCGCCTTCACGCACAGCTGATTGAATGTGTATCGGAACTTCTGCGTGAACGCCTAGGTCCCACGTCAGAATATGCACATAGTCTCATTGAGATTCAAGCTGCATACATCAACACGAATCATCCAGCATTTATATCCGGGTCAGCAGTAGCCGCACAATCGGCGACGTCCCAAGCTCCGAAACAAACAAATCCCCCACGTGTAAGCTTCGTCTACATTCTGTCTGATCTGAGACGTCAGACTGATAGGCTGTGGTACCCGTGACTCACTTGGGACACTTTACCCTCGAACACCCCTAGCCCATGAGCGCTGAATCGACGAATGGCAATCACACACCTGAAGGCGATGACGAATCATCTTCTACCGAAGAGGCGGCAGGTGTGAACAATGTTGCCTCTCGAGATGGGCGTTCCGTGTCCTCAACACTCCACGACCGAGCCCGGGCCACGGGATCCTCCCCTGCTGTGGGCACCTCCACCAAGACGTCATCAAAGCCCCACCATGGTCCTCGGCACTCATCCGTGCACCCGTCAGCACAATCCCACACTCAGCCCATTGTGCCTGGTTCATCACCTCATACCGCACGGGAGACTTTTTTGAATTATTTCTTTGGCCAGAATGGTCCTGGTCCTGTCAGCGGATCGAGCCTCGAGCGATCACATTCCGGCATGGCCCCTATCCCGATCGGTCGGGACGTTTCGAGTGCAGAGACCCCTGGGCCCAGCGGGCTTATGGCCGGAAAGCGATCTCTGGATGGCAACAATGCGGCGTATGATATGAGAAGCCTGGGTAAACACATCGAGGCTGTGAGTTCCACAGGATTCTTCCCAAAACTCCCAGTATCTGGGTCAGGGCTGATGGCGAATGGCAATTTTTCTGGTTCTTTTTTTCCATTCAGGTGTCGGCATCCGATAGTGGCACGCAGATGACGCAACGAGAAGAAATGGAGACGTCTCTCATCCGGTCGTTGATCGCTTCATACTTTGCGATTGTGCGCCAGGGCATCCAAGACCTGATTCCGAAGGCGATTATGCACTTTTTGGTGAACTGGTCGACGAAGGAGGTGCAGAACCGGCTGGTGGCGACGTTGTACAAGCCCGACTTGTTTGGGGAGCTGTTGAACGAAGACGAGGCGCTAGTCGCGGAGCGGACGAGGGTGAAGGCTTTGTTGGACGCGTACAAGGAGGCGTTCAAGACGTTGTCCGAAGTCAACTTGAAGCCGGTATAGGTATAGATGGATCGTTGTCTGCTATCACGTTATTCCCTACTCTCGTTTGTGGATCAATCGTTCTGAGTTGTCTTTTTTTGCATTTTACGAGCTAGAATGAACCAAGTCGATGAGCAGTGTATATATGTCTGTGTCTAAGATTCAACGGAACACTAGAAACCAACTAGAAACACGGAGAGCGGTCACACGATGTATAATATATATATCGAATGACGGCCACAAATATACGGTTACCGTAACTATATTTGGAGACCTGGTAAGAGTACTGGACAACTCGCGATGCGTGCACACACACGACCCAAGCTTAAGACCGGCAGGAGGACGGCGCATTCGAGTTTGAGGGAGCAGGTCACCGTCAGAGGGGACGACGAATGACAATGCCCTGCCCGGGTTCCCCTCGTCCTCGTCCTCCCGCCGCATGTACACACGTTAACCCAACAAAAAGAATTGAGACAAAAGTTCAGACGGACGACGGACGACAGCGTGCACAGCCAAATAACACACACAAGGGGGTTGAGCCCCCTTCCTCTCCCTTTGAGATGAACGCGACGACGTTCATGCAAACGTAGAGAGAGAACGGTGCGCGCCGTGGCTCAGCTTTCTGCAGAGGAGGAACACGGGGAGGACGAGGACGATGCCTGTGGTTGCAGTCCGTGATGTTGTTGACCCTTGACCGCGATCCACTTGTCCTTGACGGCACTGGGGACGTGTTCCTTGCCCTCGGAGGATGCGATGACACCGATAGAGCGCTTGTTCTTGTTTTCTGGCTCTTCTTCTGACGTCATACTCTCCTCCGTGTCTGCTTCGATCCCACCATTGCTTGCATCCGACTCGGACGAGGAGGCGAATTCGCTGTGGATCACAGGGATGACAGTCTCGGCGGGCGTACACGTACCCGAGCTTGTGCATGTGCTCGTCACCGCGACAACCGGAATGGCACTCTCGAGCTTCATGGCAGCCTCGGCACGATGGATCTTCTTAAGTTTAGATCGATCCTTTTTCTCGAGCTTCTGTAGAGGGTACGAAGGAAGGAGTTGGCAAGGCGTCCGATGAACAAGGGAGGAATAGAAAATTGCAACTGACCTCTTTGGCCTCCCTCTCCTCTTGCTTGATTGGGAAAGCAGATCAGCACATGCATGTTCATGGTGACAGCAGCAGGTTTGAATTTTTACCTCTTTCGCAATCTTCTCTTCTTTCTACAGGGTGCCGTCAAGAACGTCGATTGGAAACAAGAGGCAAGGGATGGGAAAAAAGGACCTCACGTACCTCTTTACGTTCTCTTTCCTCCGCCTGCAATATGGTACACATGGCACACGCACACACGTCGGTCAGTTCTGTTTACCAATCGGAAAACGTATCATATGCATACCTCCTTCTTTTCCTTGGCTTCGCGCTACATGTCAAAACGTCAGCCACATCCGTTGGTATGCCTACATTCCGATACAGAACGCACCTCAGCCTTTTCCCTCTTGAGCTTTTCGCGTGTCTCACGTTCCTGAATAATCCTGGAAGCGGAAGGGATGTTGTCAATACAACTTTTCGGGAATATTCGGAGAGCGGACAAACCAATCGGCCACTTCGTCCACACACTCCATTGGTCGAACTTTATTCTTCAGCAGGTACCCTTGCAACGCAGCCACCTATGCACGGCGCGAGAGGCCGAAGTCAGGCGCCCAAACTTTCTCATTCCAAATGAGAGGGAACACTCACACTGAGCTCGCCTTCGGGAATCGCATCCGCAAACCGCTTGGCTAACTCCGCAATCTCAACCTCTTCGAGCACCGGAATGGAGTGTCCAGGGACCTTCCTCTTGGGAAGTGGCATGTTCGTTTGTGACACATCAGTCTTTTCCTCTAACGTGGCCACCGTCGAGGACGACGACTCGGCGGCCGGCTTGGAGGGGAAGAAGCATTTGAAGATGCCTTCTGCTTGCCACTTTGTCGCATGGGTAAAGTTCACCCATACATCCATCCGGCCTGGTCGGCTGAGTGCTGGGTCGAGACGCTCAATGTGGTTAGTCGTGGCAAACAGCAAGCTTGAGATCAAGGGGTGCGAAATGTTAGCAAAAAATCTCGCAGTATCGCAACGATGAACTTACCGACCCTCGGCCGCCGCAACTCCATCAAGGCTGTTCAATAGACCACTCAGACTAAGAGTAGAGCCATCGTTCGCATCATTGGCATTGCTCGGCGTCGTTGTAGTTGTCGCGGGTGCGCCTGTGGAAGATGCATCACGACTGACCGATCGAGTGAAAGCAGCGTCCAAATCTTCAAGAAGCAAGATACATCTATAGATGAACAACTCAGCAGTGCGCAGAGGTAAGGACCACGTGATCCTACCTAGACGGTACATGTCCCATTAATGTGGTCAATGTATTATCGCTCATCCTGTGGAAGGCCTGTTAATACAACCCAGAAAGGATAAGATGGACAGCTTTACCCCTTTGATGACAGACTGACGACATAAATGTCCAAGCCCAATTCGCCAGCCATTGAATGAATTAGCGACGTCTTCCCACTGCACACGGATGGGTTAATGCTCAGTAAACGATATCGCGGGATAAACGCCGTACCTTCCTGGAACTCCATAAAGGAGGTACCCTCGACGGAATGGAATCCCTATCATTACATTCGATGAGTGTGATTATCGCCTCATCAATTTTTACCAACCTCTTTCGGCATACCTGAGAAGACGAGATAGTTATCCAGTGTACCGGGAAAGTTCCAGATCCGACCACTCACCAATCTTCGGAGCACAGGAAGTCTTTGCAATCTGCCAGGAGCATATCTTTAACACCTGGCTGAAGCACAATGGAACTCATGGGCCGCTTTTGGCGGGCTCCATTCCATCTCCAACAGCCATAGGTGCTGATAGGCGCCGAAGTCAGCCGCCGGTCCATCAGCATCTTACGGAACTTGCCAACTCACGTATCGGCCATGAAAATGTGGACACGATGCTCGGCGTCTTTCTCGTACTCGCGCTTGGCTTCCAGGACTAGTTTCTTGAGGATATCGTTATTGCGAGCAACGACGCTAACCCGAAGTGAGCCGAAGCGAACAATAAGGGACGGCGGATGGAAATTACCTGATCTTGAGTGACGCGCCATGGCCGTAGTCGGGGTAGCGCTTCGTGCGGGTTATCTTTTTGCAAGCGGATTGATATGAGTGTCGCCGTGAACATCGCAAATTCAGCTAATAAATGAACAACCTACCCTTAGCCAATGGCCACGGTAATAGATTGTGTGAGTTGTGTCTGTGAACGAATTGTCGGAACTGCGTGAGAAGGGCACATATATTCGGTAACCTACCTAAACTTGGTATGAACGCCACCTTGCGTTTCCGACGGCCGTGTACGAGAGCATCCTCGTCCTCTTCCTCATCTTCTTCCTCGTCCACGTCGCCTGTCGTTGACTGCGTGAGACCATTGCGACCGACGGTACGTGTCGTTATTTCAAATTCACGACTACGACCCCACGCAGGTTGCTGTATCCCACCGGTGAGCGGGGCCAAGAACCTCGGAAGCACGGTGACTTGCCTTGGACAACCAGTGCATCAACCTGTGCTCGCAAGTCAGCCCCCGACGCGCCGAATTTGAAAACTTTGGCGTTGCTCACCAATCGTACGGGTAGTCCTCCTGGCTGAAGTGCGCGGTCAGGAAAAACGCTGTTATGGCAAAAGGGTTGAGCATCCAGCGAAAATAAGAGAAACGGCGCATACAGTCGATGAAACCGTTCCAAGCAGAGAGGGAGGCCCGTCTTGCTGTCTCGACAGTACCTCCGATGACGACGAGTTTCTGGGGGAGAGGGTAAGCGGAAGGAAGAAGGGCATCGGGGTTGGAGTGAGTACCAGGGTATCTTGGATGGCATTCGTGTTCATCCCCAATGGGGAAAGCATGTTTTTCAAGGTGTCCATGGTCGGGGGGGAGGATTCGAAGGCGGAGAGGCAGCGGTCTCGCCACGGTTGGTATTTAAGTGATTTATTAGCGCCTCGTGTAAATATAATATTTGCAGGGTGGCAAGTGAACGGGACGGTGTCAATTACATCTCGGTAAGACTTCCCGGTAGAAAAAAGAGCATTAAGTTAATGATATCAAGTCGTGACGTGCGACTCTGCAGAGAGGGACACACGGTAACCATACTCGTAAAAACTCAGATAAGGTCACGGTGAATCTCCACCTACCACGCTCACCTAGTGAACCCACCAACCACTGCGTTCCCACTTACGTCCACCAGTTGGATCGCGGTCTGCACAGTATGGGAGAATGTGAGGGTCGCGATACAACCCCCCTGTAGTGGCGGAATGCTGCTCAGATCCGGCCCAGTTTCCGTTCATTACGGCAATGTGGTTTCACAGGTACTAACCCCCTTGACTTGGCAAATCTCAGGTTGGCGATCGCTCTCCCCCCTCTTCTCTCAGCACTAGTGGTCCCAGCAGAGAGACCCGGTTTCGCCCACGCTGCGCCCGTAGTCATACAGTACATAATGAACGGTACGCTACGGAGACGAGATTTATGACATGGTGGCCCGGCAGTAGAGCAACTGTCAGCCCTGGAACTACCGAAATGCATGACAAAACCGCCGGTCCGCCAAACTACCCACCACCCTCGTAATGGAATCGATAGAAATGGGTAGAAAAGTAGAGGGAGTTTAATTGGGTCTTAAAATTGATACAGTACCGTCATCCCGTCCGCTGCATTCCCAGGAGGAGTGCTCCTAACACAATAGCGAAGGGAAAGTGGCTGCCACTGTGTGGTGTAAGAGACGAAAACGTCGTCGGATCTACGACCCAAGATCCCTGGGGTAAGGTTCGGCTCGATACGTCGGATCGTACTGCGAGATCTCGGAATAGTACAGCGCAAAAATATCCCCACGGCCAACCGCCGCCGTCCCTCGGCTGAGTGGCAACGCAACTCGGCTGCACCGCTGTGTTCCTCCCTCCTGAGAGGCGGTGGGTTCAAGATGAGGCTTCAAATCCGATCCGGCAATGAAATTTCAACAGTCGAATTGCCTCCCCTTCCCGTCTGTTTTTCTCACACCAACCACAAGTGCTCACCTCACCCGATCTCACGACCCCACTCGACAGTTGGCACCGTGTCGGCAGCGAAGATGTGACTCTGAATGACGGGTGGTGTCGAGATCCGTCCTTTTGCGGTCCCGATAGCCATCTATCGCGTTATTTTTACCCTCACACTCTGAGGCGTTCAAGCTCCAAAGTCTTATAGGAGTCTCTCGCAGAGAGTCTAGCCGTGCAAACGCCTCAGACTGAATGGTCTAGACTCTGCCGATGGGCCATACAGTCACCAAGTCATTTGGTGGCTTGATGGACATATGTATGCAGCTTGTCATATATTGCGCGTGCCAACGTTGATATCTTTTTCCTCTCTGAACGTTCTATTTGACAACCGACGACACTGGGAGTGCCGCATCTCGGTGCTGCGTGGACCCTAGACTACGGACTCATTTTGATCGGAGCGCCACCGCGTCCCGCTCCTTTGGGGACCACGCAATTCCGAAACACGAATCCTGATCTAGTAGGCCCAAGGCGCACAAAACGTTGACTCCTGATATGCTCCGGCCCAGCGCGTCACCGCAGAAGTCTCCCCAACGGCTGCAACAGCAACAGGCGGTAGCGCAACGGCAACAACAAGAGTTGGTCATCACTCAGCAGCGCCGGCAGCAGCTTGGCGTCCCCGAACTCACCGGCAAAAATGTACAGACCGAGGCTACCTTCAAGATGGATCTGCTCAACTCGTCCACAACCTCCTTCGATCTTATTCGACAAGCTATCCAGCGATCCCGACTCCTCTCGTCCAAGACAGAACCAGCAATATTTTATTATCAAGCAGGTCGAAGGGGAAATGCCACGATTCGAAGCTCGCGATACCAAAAGTGCAGGACGGGGGTTCTATGTGAGAGACATCATCGAACAAGTTTTTTGCAAGGCGAGGAAAATTGTCGTCTTCGCTGCACAAGAACGACCTCCTGGAGGGGGTCTTTGGGAGACACAAGGATAAGGGAGGGCTTAGTTATAAAAAAACTGCATCAAATGCCAACCATGATCAGGGGCGTCTCGGTGCCCAGTATGCCGCTGTCAAAGGCGGCGGATTTCCATCTTGCTGCTCAGAGATTCGCGGCTGCTTCCAATAGGTGGTCAGTACGACCCCTTCCACAGAGTCCTTTACAGAGCAAGTGCAGCAGCGGCAAAATACCCACACGCCTCCTAGCATTGTTGTATCAGGTCCTGGTCTCCGTCATTCGGCGACCTGTGTTACTTTGCCACGGCAACCA
This sequence comes from Leccinum sublutescens, assembly GCA_038091555.1. NCBI lineage: Eukaryota > Fungi > Basidiomycota > Agaricomycetes > Boletales > Boletaceae > Leccinum > Leccinum sublutescens. The sequence continues at coordinate 31,680 of JBBPOR010000068.1, read as the reverse complement.
ATCCATCTGAGGTTGGCGCCGGACGTAACAGTCGCCTTAGGTCCGGCTCATTGACCTTGCTGACCTCTGACCTCACGAATCCATTCGGTCCATCCATCTTCTCGTCGTCCTGCCAGTGGTTGTCATCCACAAATCCTCCTGGATCATCGTTCCCTGTCTTGGACGAGCTGCGTTCCGTGGCTTCCGCGGATTCGGCTGATGATTTTGACGTTCACACTTTTGATTACCTTGGTTTGGATGACAGCCATCGTCCACCGCCCTGCGGCCACGATTTCGGAGTTGCGTAACCAAGCGTAGGCGGCGATTGCGTCTAACCCATATCGTACGCGTTCCCACTTCATTGTTGGCTACGCCAAGCGGTGAAGACAATGAAGATTACTTTGAAAATTACGACCCTCAGCAAGTTCACGAACGCCAACGTCTCAGCTCGTATGTCGGATCTATCTCCGACGCAAACGTATCATCTATCCCTTGGTAGTGCTCTAGCGTCGTGGCCGCGTGCTTTAACCGTCGGGACTCTCGATAATCCCATCCGTTCTCTTCAACGCCGTGTCACGACGAGCGAGGTTCAGACGCCATACTCTGACGTCCTTTCCTCTGCTGCTGGCAGTCTTACCACTGTTGCAAGCCCCACTAGTATCATGAAGTCGTATTTCAAGTTGACTTCCCGTAACGTGTCTGCGTCTACTGTCCACTTTCCGAATGGTGAAGTCCACCGCCCGTCGGCCTACCTCGTTGGCCTTAACTCGCAAGGAAGAGCCGTCTCGCGAAAAACTGAGGCAAACAACAATTCACAGATTCAGACACCTACTCGATCACTCTGGATTGGTAGTCTCGACAGTGCCGTGGGCAGCGAACAGTTGATCCATGTTTTTGCCCCCTACGGTGCGATTGAGAGTTTGAGGTTGCTACCCGAGAAGGTCAGCTCAATGCGATGTCTTCAGAATGTTACTCACGCTGCGTTTAGGAGTGTGACTTTATCAATTTTATTGAGATGCCATTCGTGCAAAAGACGATGTCTTGAACCGCCTTGGGGGCGACATTGGCATACCCAATGGACAAACAGTACGAATTGGGTTCTCGCGCTGACATACTTGGTGGTGAAGCACCGAGTTCTACCCATCTTGCAGCCCAGGTTCAGATTGCTGGCATCCTCGAGCGCTACTTTGTGGATGGAGAGCTTGTTAGTTCTGCTCTCGAGTCTGCGGAATCCATTGATCACGTCATGGAATTTACGACAACGCGTGCACTTCATACCCTCTTTTCGTCGCTCAACAAGACTGCGCGCAACATTATCGAGTAAATAACCAACACTCGGATTTCCCGGACAAGCAGCAATGGCAATGGCACCAGGATACCTGTGCGGAACCCTACGGTGATGATACGGTACGTCTGTCTGTTCATTTATTTGTTCGAGGTTTTGTCTGTCGTTGATTCAGTTATCGCTCACCTACTGATTTGCCTGTGGCAAGCAGCTGTCCAAGGTGCAAGTTTGGATGTGACGGTTCAGTCTGAACCCTGTGTATTCTTGCGGATGCACGCGACGTATGCCTTCCTGGGGAAAAACCAATTCTCCGGACGTTTAACTATAGGCTGTTCGGAACAAAGACAAATTTACCAAGGACCAACTTGAAATAAGTGGTCTCATCAAGGTTGGCCTGATGGCCTTTGCTCTTTTCTCTCATCCTCTGATCTGGTTTGAGGTGTTGGTAGTGTGCCGCGCAACGCATGGACGGGAATGAAAATGAATTGACTGACGAGGAGGTTCGACGGGGCACAAAAGCTCGTGAAATATTCTACGGTAGGTGTAAGTTGATGACCTGTCATGCTCGGGGTTTCATATCAGATACATAGTATTGATATTCTCATATGCATATGGCATTTCATACGCTGCAGATTATCACTTGCCCTCACTGTGTGCGCAGTCTTACACTGTATATCAGGTCCGAGATACTTACCACCCTCTCACTCCGAGTCTCACGTGTCTGCCAGTATGTATAGGAGGTTGTCAATTGTTTTGGAGCACTCAGTAATCAACCTGTGGTCTTTTTGTGTATTCTTACCAGAGTGCCACTTTGATTCTGTGTCCCCATTTCATTCCATCTAATCACCTGTCTGATGATATCATGTTTGTGAATATTTGAAAATTTCACCCAACACTTTCCTGATCCTGATTATATTCACAGTGTCATTGATTATAAAGTATTGGCAAAGCCTTATCATCCTATATCCTATTTACATTACTTTGTCATCACCATCAGGGGATATTTTGTCTGCCTGTTCTCCTGATATGGTAGTATTGATCAGAGAACAGCAATGATCTAGGTCAACAACTTGAAGAACAAGTTAAGGATCTAATTTTACTCATACTATCTTTACCTTTTTGCTGTATCCCTTGCAATGCTGATATTACATGATCTTGTGTGCACCTTATTATAGCAGCTATACATTTGTTTGTACCATTATGAGAGTTTAAGTATCAAAATATGTAGAACTAATCACACTAAAGGATTGATAAGCAGTTTTGAACATTTACCAACTTGTACCAGCATATGATAACATGGTTCATATTTTAAACTTTATGTTACTAACTAATGGTACTACTCAGATAGGTTGAACATCAGAATGCCACCTCTTGATGGTGTATCAGCAATTCTGCCAAAGAATTGATAGTTAGTTTCAATCATTTACCAACTAGCACCAGCATAAAATAGCATGTTCATACTTTGAGCTTTATGTTGCCTTCCTTGTAACTGCTGATATTCCTTGATCTTGTATTTACCTTATGATATCATCCATACATGTGTTGGTACTACTCTGATAGCTTCAGTATCAAAATGGTACCTCTTGACAATATATCAGCAATTCTGCCAAAGAATTGATAGTTAGTTTCAATCATTTACCAACTAGCACCAGCATAAAATAGCATGTTCATACTTTGAGCTTTATGTTGCCTTCCTTGTAACTGCTGATATTCCTTGATCTTGTATTTACCTTATGATATCATACATACATGTGTTGGTACCACTCTGATAGCTTCAATATCACAATTCTATCTCTTGGCAATACTGAATTAATGATGCTAAAGGGCAGATAATCATTCACCAAGTACACCAGCACAGAGATAACATTCTCCATTGTATATATTTCTTGTACTATCTGTTCATATTCTTAACTTGCTGTTGCCAACCTGGCAATCACTAATATTCTCTGATTTAGATTGAGCTTATTGTGTCAACTTGATATATGTTTGTAAGATCCATCTGGCTATATCAGCTCCTCACCAATTTCCTGATGCTTAGCCATTCCCCATCGTAAGCATCAGTGTGTTTGACTCTTGCGCTTCCCTCACCGGAACCCGAATAGTGCCAGATCCGTCTCTGATGGCCCTCTGCTATCTCGACGACGATGCCACCTATGATACTATTCGTGAGGACGACGAGCTGGAGCACATCACCAGCCAAATCAGCGGACTTCGAGCTTCGCATGATGAATTGCTCCGGGTCATGCGGAATCTCCAAGCGCGCGCGGCGCGCATTCAAAATGCCAAGGCTGCAGTCACTCGATTACCGCCCGATGTCCTTGTCATGATATTCGAAGAATGTCGTCACATGAACCCCCAGTGGACCGGTGTACTCAGTTTGCTCCGTCAGCTCCCCGTCGAAGTCCGTCTTTCTCACGTTTGTAGCCAGTGGCGTGCCGTGGCACTCGCTACGCCTAGTCTCTGGTCGTCCATACATTTCCCGTTCGAACACAAGGAGGAATCGCTTGTTGAATACCTCAAACGATCGGAGGGAAGTCTTCTCCAGGTATATTTGGGTCCATGGGCCAAGTACTCGAATCTAGAACGTGTCCTGGCGATTGTGCTGATGCCACACGTCGACCGTTTTCAAGAATTGGTTCTAGACGCGGTCTCGCGGGAGACACTCGCCGCGCTATTACTCACTTTCCGCGACAAGGCTGCGCCTTCGCTGAAGCGGCTCAGGGTCATGTGCAGGGGCACCATCATCACGCACGGACCATTCCCGGTAGCGAACATATTCACAAGAGGCGCACCATTGCTTACGGACGTCTGTGTGGACAACATCCCCCTCATTCCCCCTAATTCAGGCGTGGAGCTGCTCTCGTTCTCAGTCTACCCCGGCCCCCAGTTTCCGATGCCACGGAGCGGGTTCCACCAGATATTGTCTGTGTGCCCTTCTCTGAGAACACTCCACCTTCGAGGATTCGTGGAACTCATCGCCCAAGCACCCATATCCCCGATCCACCTGCCTAGGCTGCGTGAACTCGTGGTTAACGGGCGCGTCCTCGCTTTCGGCCTCCGTCTCTTTGATCTCATCTCCGCACCCAACATCGACACGCTTATCCTCGAAGACATAAATTCCCACTCGCTCGTGGCCATTCACAAGTACATCGCACGGTCGTACCCACACGCCTTCCTGTCGCTCGCTCGCCTTCGCTACATCCGATGCGAATTCGGACCCGACATGGACGTGCATCTCCTCGGGCCGCGCCACTCCGGGTGTGTCCGAACTCGTGCTCACCGTGGACAAGTATATGCATCTCGTCCGGCTGCTCGTCAACAGCGACAAGCAGGCGGCCGTATACGGATGCCCACCGATGTGGCCTAGCCTCCGCACCGTCACGTTGCACACGCAAGGGTACGCTCCAGCGGGTCAGGTGATCGGCGGCGCGACCGGCCCGGGCGTCCCAGTGAACGAGCCCTCGCCGATGATGCTCTTGTTGCAAGAGTTAGTAGCGGGCCGGAACGTGCTCGGGAAACCCCTCGCGCTTCTCCAGTTCAAGGGGCCGAACGCGGGGACGTTCAGCAACGAGTTTCACTGGGGCATGGACCAGGCGAAGCAGTATGTGTCAACGCAGACCATTTGTTGCCAGTTGCCCGCAATGCTGGCGGACTGCGGGTACGAGGATGACTGGGCGGCGGTAGCGGAGGCGTATAGTACCCAGCTCCGGCAGTTTTTAGCGCAGGTGTCGCGGGTCCGAAATCAGATTACGCCTGTCCTCCCTCCGTATTTCAATGTCCAGCATCTGAGGCGACGAATCGGTGTCCCTGCATGACGACTTGGGACGGGGACTTGCGTGATGTTTCTGAAGCACTGACTCTCGCCTTTCTCGTCATACATTCTGGTTTACTTCATGGACATCGTCGTCACATCATCTTCACTTTGTTATCAACTCATCGCTGGATCTCATTTACGATGAGGTTTGTATCTATATAGAAGCATGTTTTGAATCAGGGGACCATTACCTATCAGCAATCTAGACGATCGCAAGATTTGGATTTCTACACTACCGGGTTCTGTCTTTCTTTTTTAGATTATGGGGGACGTTATATATACTTGCTTGTCGCCGGAAGATGGCTGATGGCCTCTTGCCATCATCATTATTCACAACTTGGCCTTGACCTTGCGAAGGTTCTCGCGCGCATCTTCGCCCAGTGCGCCGGCTTGGAGGAGCGCGTTCCGTTCCTCTTCCGACAAGCCCAGCTCGGTCAGGATAGCGTCGCTGTGTGTCCCGGGTTCGAGTCGCGACGGGGGCCACTGGCTGGCGGACGGAGATACGGCGGGTGTTCTGCTCAGTTGAGGATGTGGAACGGGACGATTAGAGCCGCTCGGATCGATGGATGCAGCTTCAGCGGGTGTCAACACAGGCACTGCGCACGCGTCCGAATCTAGAAAGAAAAAGGTGAATATACAAGATTGACGCAGCACGGTCGTATATGTGTATGTATATATGAACGGACCATGAAAGACGTCTGCCCAGTAGTCTCTTGGGAGTGCTTTGAAACCGTCCTCGATGTACTTTCTCAGCTTGGGCCAGTCGTCTTCGGTGAACTGTTTGGCGCGGGTCGGGGTCCATTCGGTCTTCATACCGTTGATTTGAAGTGCGGCGTTGAACCGGTCGATGAAGGTGGCGAAGAATTGGGGTTCGAGGCAGCCGAGGCTCATCCATTTCCCGTCAGCGCATGTATAAACGTCGTAAAAGGGTGCGCCGCCGTCGAGCGTATTGCATCCGCGTGGTTGGGAAAAGAATGGAGAGGTGTTGTGGGTATGGAGAAGGGGGAAGGAGGAAACGTAGCGAGTTCCCGAGACCTGTTGTGAGACGAAAACTGAGAAAGGGTAAAGATGTGGGTACGAGTGATTATACCATGTCTGCATTGACAACTTGACCACGTCCGCTCTTGCCACGTTCGATGAGTGCCAACAGGATGCCTGTCGCAGACATGAGGCCACCTCCGGCGAAGTCGCCAAGAAGGTTCAGGGGGAAACTGGGCTTCTCGCTCGTGCCTGGCAGCATCTAGAAGTATATACAAGTTAGAGAAGATGGGCTCATGGAGTGAAAGTGGTATCATACTGATAACACACCGCTGAGAGCGATGTAGTTGATGTCATGACCTGAGAAGGATGTTAACGTTCGCTCCTTGGGCTTGAGTATCGCACACATACCAGCCATGGAGGCATAAGGACCTACGTTCCGGTCAGTCGGACATTAGGCCGCTTTGAGAGATTCGCTCACCTTCTCTGGGGAATCTAGAAAGGGTGATAAGCGGGGGTTCCTCTAACAGATGCCGACACACTTACCCCGCAAGTCGTGCATAAATCAACCTATCATTCAACCCCTTCTTTCCATCCGTGTCGTGGAACACCTCCGGTCCCAGGCCGAGTCGCTCGAGGACGCCGGGTCTGAACGGATCGATGAGGACGTCGGCTTGGGAAATGAGACGCTTGGCGATCGCGAGTCCGGCTGGGTTCTTGGTATCGAGCGCGATGGAGCGTTTTCCTTCGCAGAGGGTGTCATTGAGAGACGAAGATGGTCTATCGATGCGAGTGACCGAAGCGCCGTGATGAGCAAGGATAAGACCCGCAAACGGAGCTGGCGCTAGCCCGGCGAACTGGAACCAGTCAATAACTTCCCGACGACTAAAGTGACAGCCCTACCTCGACTACTTTCACTCCGTTCAAAGCCATCAAGAAACCAGAGCCTGAGGTGGTAGAGGTACGGGAGAGAGAATGTAAATTTTTCAATGGGTCTTATGTTTCAGCCATCGCCATATTATAAGGGGAACGGGGTGGCGGTATGTGTGTAAGTACTACGAAGGCTATGTAGAACCAATATACTATTGTTTCGCCAAACCCACACGAGTCGGTCTCGGAATCAATATGATCCCGGGACCTGTGACACCTCCACTGTGACCCGGAACCATACTCGAGGTCCGATATCACGTCAGAAAATTGATAAACTTTGCAGTACGTACCTGAGCGACACCGATGATTAATGAAGTTGACGTTTCCGTAGTTGTCGACACGTCTGACGTCTGGAACGTTGGCACCGCAGATGGTGACCGGTCCTACTTTCTACCCTGTCATTGTTGAAACGTCGGTCTCACGCCAATTGCAACTCAACACGTTTCTGACCCAAGTTGATTCTTGAAGCAAGAAGCTGTGACGTCGACCTTATAGGCTATTCTGGGAGGTGGCTGCTTGGCAAATTCTACACTCTCCTATTTATTTTTGCCCAAGATGATATTATCGTTGGCATGCCAGTACTTAGAACTCGAACTTTCGGCGAAACCGCCCCCGACCCACTAGGTATAGCCTTCAGGCGGTATACCACGAGACTGCATGATCTCATGCAACTTGATCGTGCTCAAGTTCCATCTCTGCATCTTTGTCACGCACATTCCAATGTGCTCTACTCTTTTGACTTTTGCAGGGACTCAGAGAAGACAGGACCAGTCCGCATCTCACACATGAATGGGTATAAAAACCATGAATTATCTGACATCCTCGTTCTCCCGTCACTGCCCACGATGAGGAGTCTGGTCATTCTTCAGCTCGCTGCCATCGTTTCAACACAACATATCTTTGTTTCTCGGGACGTTGGTACAGGCATATCGATATTGACCCTCAACGGTCCGTCATCGATAATGGACTACTCCACCCCTAGATCAGGCTTTTGCCAGTTTCAGCATCGAATTGGCCTTTTTCGACGAATACTTGGGCAACGACTCGTATCCCAACACGCTGTCTATAACTCTTTTCCAGAACCTCAAAGAGAGAGCAGGCATCGCACCACAGATACGCATCGGTGGGATCACTGCCGACTCGACAACGTGGGATTCCAACCAGGAGGCTGCCTTGTACAATATCATCGATCCCAGCGGAGCGCTCAGCAACACGACTCTTGGCCCCGTTCTGAAATTCCGTCAAACTCCTTCCAGAGGGGACTCAGATCGTCATGACCTTGGTATGTCGTGTCTCTAAATGGACTATGGTCTGCCTTGACATTGGGCAGGACCTTGAAAGCTTGAACTACACAGGCGCATTGAGTATGGCCGAATCTGCATGGGCAGGACTTGGACCAGATATCATCTCTCGTTTTGAAAGTCAGTTTCCTCTGGTTCTCTCATCACCCCGCTGACATGCATACCTCAAGTTGGGAATGAGCCTGATCAAGCCCCTCTCGATTTCGACGCATAAAATTATACGACGATCTGGGAGGTGGGCTCAGTGTCCGTTTGTGGATGCACGTGTTTGACTTGACTCACTATTTGCAGCCTTGGTCGGTCAACATATCCAAGGCCCTGGACATATCTTATCCTAAATTTTTTGTCGGAGCCACCGTGATCGATCCACTCTGGCCACACAATACTTCGCAGGCAGAAGGTCAATTTGACTGTACCAGTGCACTCGCTGCTGGTGCTGACGATGGAAAAACGGTCAAGACATGTAGTGAGCATACGTATCAATACAGTGTTTGTGATTCAATGAGGTTTTCGATATTTGGATTGATCTAGTTTCAGGTTTGCGACCCTACCAGAGCAGCGGTGGCTACGTTGCCGAATCTGGTATGAACAATGAGTTACCAAGTGATTCGCGACTCCTCTGATGGATATTTTTTCGCAGGTCAATCACACCCGCCTCGCCGAGTTAATGCTGGGTTCTGGTGTGTTTTCGTTTTATTGATTGTCGTTTCAGTTATTTGGATCTATGGCAGCCCCGTATTCATACAGTTCGATTACAACCGGGCCCGGCCCAGATATTTTCATGATTGGTGAGGTGTTGTCCAGAATTGATCCTTAATACTTATTCCCGCCAGGCGAATTCAACTCGGTATCATGCTCCGGCAGGGATAATGTCAGCGACACATTTGGACAGGCGATGTGGTTGGCATGTCCAATCAATCTGAAGAGGTCCGCGGAAATTAACGGGGCCGTCTAGCTTGATACCACGCTTTACGCGGCTTCCATTAATGTCTCACGGTGAGCCTCCGGGCTGTCTCAACGACAGCTTGTGAACGGCGGTCTGATGTATCACTGACAGTGTCTATGTTCATCAAGGCGGCCCTCTTGCATTGCAGAGCTCGACACAGTTAAATCACGGCGGCCGTTCTTTTTACAACCTGTGGTTCGCATCGGAACAACCTTAGTCAATACTGCACATATTTATTTAATACGCAGGTTCCCTGTGGATAATATCAACCGTTGGGCCCATACAAGTGTTCCCCACATACTCGGCATACTTATTCGTCTCGGGACTCATTGGTGGTTCCACGTCCCTCCAGACCGCCAATATCTTTCCAGGGAGACAGACCAACGGATCTTCCATCACCACCGTGGAAGGCGACCCATCAGCAGGTCGACTATCCGTGTACGCATAGTGGGATGGCCCGGAAGCAGATTATCCTGCCAAGCTTGCGATTCTGAACCTAGAGATATACTTGAACTCAACGGCGACATATCCTCGTCCGAACGTCACAGTCGATTTTTTTGCGTACTTGGCGTTCCCTGGGCAGAGCGTGACTGCGCGGACGATGATCGCTCCCGGTGCGGATATCCAGTCCAGCAATCTGACGACGTGGGCTGGGCAAGATTTCGCGAGTGGGGTTGCACAGGGGGAGTTGGTGGAGGATGTGATCACGTGCGGACGAGTGGATGTTGCCGCGTCGTCTGCGGTTCTGATCGACTTCGTGGGCGGACCTGTGTATGTTGTATGTATCTACTGCATCTAGGAATACGGCTACGACGTACTATTTATATCGACGATACAGCACATTATCCAAAAGTATGATGCAGCCCTCGAGGGTCACGTTCCTGGAACGTGCACATTTTACTTACGTAACGTGTCCAAATATTCTCAGCAGCAACCCTCGACTTCATTCGTCACAGATTCCATTACTCACCGTAACATGCGCACCTTTAGTTTCCTCACACATTCTTGTGTCCAAAGCAAAGTGTATCAAAGCTCAAGTCATAGCTGGCTTGTTACATGCTAACGAGTACACTCGGAGTCTGAATGATCGGAAGAACTTCCCAGGGATATATATTACATAAATTTTCATTCCCACGCTTACTTTACTTGAGCTCTGGGTAGCCAGGAAAGAACCCGCATCCAATTATTCGAGAGGTGTATCACCATTGGTCGATATGATGTGACAGCTCTTCTTCATTTCAATGATCATTTCACTGATATGGTCGACATACATCTTGTTTCCAATGACCTCCATCAGCGGCCGGATTTGATGCCCGAACTACCTCCAGACGCTTAACTGGTGACAGTGACACGTCTCTTCCCAGACAACGAGATGACTTGGCATCACAGACTTGGAACCTCACGAATTCCAACACTCATGCGCCTGAAACTTCGTTTCGACTTCACGGATTTCTGAAACAAAGAGTAGCCTTTAAAATGTGTCGCAACCTCACCATTTTGCTTCCAGCCAGGTTTTGCGTTCTATCCACGCATGATGAGGAATCTGGTCATCCCTCTATTACTCGGTCTGATCTCTGCAGCTCAGCATACGTTTCATTCTGGAGATGCGGGTGCAGGCTTACCGATGGTGACACTTAGTGGTCCGCCGAACATCCCAGCCGAATGGACCACCCCACCCCTGGACCGAGCTCTTTCCAGTTTTAGCATCGAAGCAGCATATTTCGACGATTACTTGGGCAACGCCTCGCATCCAAATACGTTGAGCATAAATCTTTTGCAGAACCTCAAGAAGAGAGCAGGAATCGCACCGCAGATACGCATCGGTGGGATCACTGCCGACTCGATGACGTGGAATCCCAACCAAGAGGCTGCCTTGTACAAATTCATCAATCCCAGCGGAGCGCTCATCAATACAGCTCTTGGCCCCCAATTCTGGAATTCCGTCAAACTCCTTCCAGAGGGGACTCAGATCGTCATGAACCTGGTGTGTCATCTTCTCTAAATGGCCTATGGTCCGCCTTGACATCGAGAAGGACTTGTATAGCATGAACTACACAGGCGCATTGAGTATGGCCGAAGCTGCATGGGCAGGTCTTGGGCCAGACATCATCTCTCGCTTTGAAAGTCAGTTTCCTTTGTTCTCTCATCATCCGTTATGGCTGACACGCGTACCTCAAGTTGGGAATGAGCCAGATCACTACCCTCTTGTTACATCACATTATATGGCGATCTGGGAGGTGGGCTCGGTGTCCGTTTGTAGATGCACATGTTCGACTTGACTCACTGTTCGCAGCTTTGGTCGAACAGCATATCCAAGGCACTCAACATATCCTATCCTACATTTCAAATCGGAGCCACCGCGAACGACCCACTCTGGCCATATGACACTTTGCAAGCAGAAGGTCAATTTGACTGTACCAGTGCACTCGCTGCTGGGGGTGATGATGTAAAAACGGTCAAGACATGTAGTGAGCATACGTATCAATACACTGTTGGTATTCAATATGGCTTCCGAGATTTGGATTGATCTAGTTTCAGGTTTGCGACCCTGCCATGGCATGGGTGGCTACGTTGCCGAATTTGGTATGGACAATGACCTGCTGAAGCGATCAACGAAGCTAACGAAAGTGTTTTTGCAGGTCAACCACACCCGTCTCGCTCGGTCAGTGGTAAATTCTGATGTATTATCTTTTCAATAATATTCTTTTCAGGTATTTGGATCTATGGCAGCCCCGTATTCACGCGGTTCGATCACGGCTTGGCCCTGATAGTTTTATGATTGGTGAGGCGATTCCGGACATAATTGATGATCGCTTGGTACTTACGTTCGTCAGGCGAATTCAACTCAGTTTCATGCGGAGGAAAAGACGATGTCAGCAATACGTTTGGACAGGCACTGTGGTTGGTGAGTTCATCTGGTCCTATTGTTTCTGCTGAAATTAATGGAGACTGTTTAGCTTGATACCACTCTTTATGCGGCTTCTATTAATGTTTCACGGTGAGCCCTTACTCCGCCACCTCGAGGGCCTTGGATGTTGGATTGATGGATCATTGTAGTGTCTACGTCCATCAAGGTCTTTCGTTCTATAATCTTTGGTTGGTATCACAACAGCTTGGGTCAATCATAATATCACTCGTATTTAATGGAAACACAGGAATCCTGTGGACAGCATTCGCGGCCCTATTCAAGTCTTTCCGGCATACTCTGCATACCTATTCGTCTCAGAACTCATCGGTGGCTCCAAGTCGCTCCGGACCGCCAATATTTTTCCAGGTAGACAGATCAACGGATCCTCTATCACCACCGAGGGCGGCGATCCTTCTGCAGGCCAAATAAGCGTGTACGGATACTGGATTCAACAAGATGCCAAGTATCCGGCCAAGCTCGCGATTATTAATCTCGAGATATACAACTCGACGGCAACGTATCCTCGTCCGAACGTCACTGTCGACTTCTCGGTGTTCTTGGAACAAACTGGGAAGAGGGTGACTGCGAGAACGATGATCGCTCCCGGCGCAGAGATAAAGAGTGGAAATCTGACAACGTGGGCTGGGCAGCGTTTTGCGAGTGGGGTTGAGGAGGGTAAACTGGAGGAGGATGTGATTACAAGTGGTCGTATTGACGTTGCAGCTTCTTCTGCGGTTCTGATCAGGTTCTGATTGTGTATAGTATATGCGTCAAAAATGGACGTACATAACTTTTAGTACTAGTCCGCCTGCGTGTTCATTCACAATTCCCTTGGCTACTGGCAACCACACAGAACAACAATTGTATTCTTGAAGCTGACTTGTTTAAGATGTCGCAGATCGTACCTACGGGGAGATGCGGCTTATCCACATGTCTTCTGGTCAAGGAGTTGCTACTCTGAGTCTTCAGTGATATCACGGACAGACAACCTAAAGGGGCCAGGGCACGTCACGGTCTGCGCGAGTATGGTTCGCCCACAGTCTAGAAGCCCGCACCCGTGCGATTCTCGGAGGAGTTGGAGGTGAGGCCTTGAGGGGGAGAGGGAGGACGCTGAATATTGAATGATGGAGATGATGATCCGGGGTCGAAGGACGACTCGGGGAGAATCCGGGAGATACGGTGACAGCGGGTGCCACTTGGTATGACACCGACCCAACTTCCAAGCCAATCAACAACCTCAAACAAGCCGCCAAGGTTGTCGTACAGACCTACTTGTACTATTCCTCGGAGAAACACTATACTGACTCTGTCAGGGCTTGAACGCTGGGTCACAAACTTGAACTTGGTGCCGATGTTCTTGTTTTCAAAAGCGTCAGCATGGTAATAAGGACAAGGCTGGTCCGGAATGTGGAGTTAGGGTTATTGCGCGCGGGAACCTGTATGAACTTCCAGTGCCGCACCATCCGCCTGGTTTGCCAGGCGCCACTAGTACGCGTGGGGGGTCCACAAGGTGCCAGGCTAGCCATCCTCCATGCTCTCCACCCCCTGTTTCAATAAATTTGGAGGCCGACAACTACGAAAAAGCCTCCAGAAGACCAAGCTCCAAACCCGCGCCTCCAACACAACATTCGGCGACCGCTCCCGGAAACCCGAGCCGTGGCCGAGCTGTCCACATATACGCAGAGACTTCTATATTGGCTCAGTGCTCGAACGGAGCACGAAACTGGAGTCCGGAGAACGCACCGACGACTATTTCGTAACGCGACCTGCCAGCGGCCCAGCGCCGGAGGTAGTTGAAGCTTTTTGATAGGTTCATTCGAGCTGGGAGATCTAAACAATCATCTGAATGATTGCCCTCCCCCCCTACTAGTAAGCTTCACGGACAAGAGGTCGTTCCCGTGCTGGTGTTCATTCTTTCCAGAAATTTAGAATCGATGGACTTCATCTTGCCGCGTGACGTTGAATCCGCCAACTTTGGCAGGTGGGGGCCACGCTAGGCATCGCGACTCCGAGTCCGAGCGTTATTTTCATCGATCCAGCCGAGCAGAATGCCAACGACGGAGTCAGCAACTTTTTGATCAGTGTATGAAACCGAGATAAATTTCCTTTTCTGTTCGCCCAGTACTTCGGTCTCCCGCCATTGTGGCGCCTGGCGCTCAGCGGGCATACTCACGCTCCCGCACTCCATCGCCATTCATGAATCTGAAAACGTGTGACGTGAGTAACCCAGCCATTTTCTTTTCCATTTCATCTCATGGAGTCCTTCCAGATAATTTCCCATGCATCCGTGTCTTTTTCGCCATGATACGATATTTGCTCGGCGTTCGGTATCCCAATGCTCCGAAAGCCATGGTTGGTTTGTCGCGAGCCATGCCAATGGCAAGAAAAAATATTCATCGATGGAGCGACGTAGGAAGACACGGATAAAAAGCAACTCGCCTCGCTCTGTAGAACCCCAGAGATTTCTGTCAGTTTCAGTTACCTACGCATCCTGAAGTTTATTCAAAATGTACAACAACAATTTTGGCGAACAGGTATCAACCTATCTTTAATCACCATGCGGATCTTGCTGACCCTATCTTCTTTTTCCAGGATACGATCAATTTAGTGGCCAATGCCCTGCTGCTGAATGTGTACCATTGCGGTTGGGTCACCAATGGCAGGCGTTGCAACACCACCGTGCGCGGAGGAGACTTCGCGACACACCTAAAAATCCACATTGCCAAGGAAGATCCTAAGCCTCAATGTTTGTGGGATAACTGCAGGCAGGTTCTCGAGAAAGGTTGCATCGTCAGACACACTCAGGAGAAGCATCTTGAATGGAGGTGGCCGTGTCCCAAATGCTACACCATGTTTACCCGAAGGGGTGTCATGGAACAACATCAGGTCAATTGCAATGCTGCGTGAACGCGAAAGTGTTGGTGATTTGTGAGTACTCACTTTGTCGACCGACTCGTTTGAATGATGAACTCAATCTTAGATCAGTCGCCTCGAATTACCGTAGTACATGATCTTTCGATAATGTGTCACCTAATTCTGTGCTCCGTCTATATCTATTTCCCCTTCGTCTTCTTAGAGTTGGTATTCACGGCTGCACCAGCGTTCTGCGTTCTTTTTATCTATAGCCAACGTGTGTCATTAATATTGTCTTAGATATCTTATTTCCTAGTATATCGACCTAATCTATGAGATGCATTGCGCTCTGTCACCTGGCGAGCTTGCTCAGGAGGGTCCCTGGAAATGCGGGAAGAAGGTGAACCAAGGTACTACAAGTGAAAAAAGGAAGATATTGCTCATAATGCTTTTCTGCGACTGCGCTCGTGAGTCATGTCCGAATGGGTGGGTCCTGTTGCAAATGGAACCGACTTCCTCTGAAAACCGCAGTGCTCGCCACAGGGTGTTTGGTTTGTAGGACTCCGGCGAAGAGTAAGTAGAATGACCCCTGCGAATTGTCAGTTTCATCGTTGTAGTTTTCTACAGCGTACTGCGGTGCACGCAGACACCCACGAGTCAGACAACGAACTTGTTCCTCATCGCCTCCGATGTTTGCGCAGTATAACATACAATGGCCACCCACACTATGCTCTGAAAGTTGACTGCTGAGCGGAGACTTGGTTCTCAGCATGTCTCGTTAGAAATGTCACCAGTCCATCTAGAAGGTCCCAATGAGATCAAGGGGGTAAGGGAGATCACTGACTTGCTCGTATTGTGTGTGCGAAGTTCATTTGCAAACGTGGGTCATGGTGGGTGCATGGAACGCGCAGCCCGTCGCGAATGGAAGATAATAAGTAGACTCGGATAAATGATAGATGAAGGAAATTTATCATTTGAGCTGATTAAAATGTCACCGACTCCGCTGTTGGCCCTACCCTCGGCCAATTTGAGGGGAAAAGCTTGGAGCTGCGGTAACAGGATGCCTACCGCGGTCCACTGACTCGCCGCAGCAAAACAAAGCGCAAACTTTCTGAAATTATTGCTAAAGAAAGAACGAACCCCGACATGAGAACGAATTCTTAGCCACGCAGACATTTTAGGGGAAGGGCAGAAGAGGAAGGTCCAATGAATGACAGCACGAGTAGTACTAGTCTGCTGTGCGATATCGACTCGGCGTGGAGTCTCCTCCTGCCTTCGAGCTGAAACTTGGAGGCCTAGTAAGCTCGTGTTTCCAGGAGATTAGACGCTTGAAGAGCGGCCACTGGATGTCGACTGAGCAAAATTTGGAGGCGCAAAGGAGCAAGTTAGTTGTGTGGTTTTTCATAAGAAGTTGAGGACGTCGCATTATCCTGTGGAAAATTCGGGTAACGATCAACATCATCTCGAGTATATTGCACATTACAGCTCTCGAGACGCAGCTCTCAACCGCAGTGAGTCGTACAAACCACTGAATTTGTGCCACCGTGAGTCCGTAACAGCTTGACATTTTATTTGCGGGCTCTGAGTGTGTCACTGTGAGGCCATTCTCATTTGTCCACGGCGTTCAGCCCGGGTAGCTCGGTGATTGTCCGAACATCGCTACTAGGAATCCGAACTTGAAGGATGAACACGGCAATATTATTATTCTCCGAGTCAAAGCTCGGATGTTCCCATTCAGCTTGGAAAAGACGTTGTCGAAAGTCGGGCTTCGATGGATCGGAGTAGTGGAGATCCACGCTCGAGTCCTGTGTCCTGGACTCCTGGTTGTCAAAATATTGACTTGGGGTTTGTGACCGTTAACGTCAAGGCGTTCCTTCTCGTGCAGTGTCTCCTGTGACAGATCGGCAATCAGTCGTAGTAGTACTAATATGGAATCCGTCAGCGCAGGGTCACCATGTCTGGTAATTCTGTGCCACTTTGTTGAGTTTTCGCTGTATCCTAGTCTACTCGGAGCATGGGGCATGGAAACCTCACATGGTTACATAAGTGGTCAGTCAAGCTTTCAAGCCGACTTTCCATATTGAATCAGGTAAGTCAACACAACGCGTCAACTTATTCGGCCCAATATTAATACTTTTCTAGATTGCTCGTAGGATCTCACCCACTCGAGCTGGAAATCCTTATCAAGTCTCTCTAAGCTGAATTTCTGGAGCTATCGGAGCGGACGCCGGTGTTCGATCTCTCTGTTTCCGTGGGCAAGAAGTCCAAAAATGATACCCTTTGTCTTGAGGATGACGCTCCAGTGTTCAGTTTATATGCTCTCTATTCAACCCATAATATTAGGATCAGGTTCCAGATACTCTTTCGAATCCCGCGGAAAACGAGTTTCTTTTCATCAAACCACTACTAGTCTGGCATAACTTAGGCCAACAACGGAGTCAACGTGTTCCGTGTTTGCGTGTTTGCGATCGGTTCAAGTGTATGGTTCCCTTTTTTATTCCTCCTATAGTGTGGCGTTTGGTGCTGATCGCCACCCGCAAGTCAAAGAGCTTTCAACACGAGCCTGCCAGATTTATCACTTGCCATTTGATTTCATAGAGTCCTTCCAGATGGGCTACATTTACTATCTCCTTCTCTCCATGGCCCACTCACCCATGACTTCCGATATGCGCGGCGCTCGGTATACCAAACTCCAGGTTGTTGGCATGTCTGGAGCTGTACCAATGCTACGAACACATACTCTTCAATGGAGAAAACACGCCGAAGGACTAGATAAAAGCCACTAAGTCGACATGTTTAGAGCCCCATAAACTTCTGTCGACCTCAGCCAATCTTCAAGATGAACAACTTGAACGAGACCAACTGGACTGACAATGTATTGATCCACTGTCTTTAATCTTACTGAGCATCGTACTGATCGTGTCTTTTTTGTAGGACACCTATCAGTTGCTCACTAATGGTCATCTGCTGAAGACATCGATGTGCAGATGGATTACCAACGGACGTCGCTGCAATGCTCCCATACAGGGAAAAGACCACAGTGGTCACTTGAGAACTGTTCACGGCCTTTCCGGAAATGCCCGGGAGACAGTTGAATGCCAGTGGGATAACTGCGGGAGGAGTCTCCAGAGACAACGCATCATCGAGCATACTACAGACGTGCACCTGGGATGGCATTATCCGTGTCTCAAGTGCAACTCGGCTGCCGTGTACAGCAAGGAGGGGTTAAAACAACATTTGGCTAGATATTGTCGCGGGTGAAAGTGGAGGCGTCGGGGATTGTAAGTGTTCACCTTGTTCAACAACTCGCTTGAACTAAGCTAATTCTTTGAAACATATCAGGTCCATTCCCTCAATGTGATCGCCATTTCTTTCGAGTTTTTCATGTTCGCGAAATGGTGCAGCATACATTTAGCTACCCAGTATTGATTTGTTCACGACTCGGATATTTCGCCAATTTACGCTATCATATGTTCATGTTCGCGAAACAGCATATATTTAGCCACCAAGTATTGATTTGTTCATGTAGATGCGGCTTACTTTAGTAATTCAACGTGCTCCCCTCCGATTGTATGGCTGCCTTCCATGTACCAAACCAAGTACATGCGCACTTAGCCTCATATTTCAATTTGTTTTGTTTGGCCTTCAACACACCCATCGTATCATGTTGCTTTGCGATCAGCAATTGGTGTTGATTCCTGTGGTGAAATTGAGGTGATCGAAGACGCTAACCAACACGTTCACTGATGCTGTAGTATGTGATGTTCGAGAGCTTCAGGGAAGGATGTTGTACTATCTAATGAACATTTCCGTTGAAGTAAGTACTTGCATAGTGATTTGCTGTGCTTCGGGAACGCGGGCCGAGTGGTGACTGCGAGTCTTTCTTATCGACTCCTCCGTGCATGAGGTGGCTTCGAACCCTCACCAACATGACCCTAAAACTCACCAAAGTACCCATATCAGAGCTCTCTCTGCCGCCTACTTCGCACATCCTGACACACAAGTCATGTCCCGAATGAGTGGTGGCCTGTTGCAAATGGAACCCAACTTCCTCTTAAAACCGCTGTGCTCGGGTTTATAGGACTCCGGCGAATAGAAGAATGACCTCCTACGAGTTGTCAGTTTCATCGCTGTAACTTTCTACAGAGTGCAGTAGTGCGGCACACTCAGACACCTGCGAGTCAGACAACGAACTTGCTCCTCATCGCCTCCGATGTTTGGGAACATCGCTACTTACCAACTCGCGGGGTGACGTCATAGGGGATGAACACGGCAATATTATTCTCAAAGCTTGGATGATCTCATTCAGCTTGGAACAGACGCTGTCGCAAGGCGGGACTCGATAGATCGGAGTAGTGGATATCCACGCTCGAATATTTTGTCCTGGTTGTTAAAACAATGACTTGGGGTTTGTCAAGGCGTTCCTTCTCGCGTGTCTCCTGTGACAGATCGGCAATCAATCATGAACCATAGCACTAATATGGAATCCGTCAGCGCCGGGTCACCATGTCTGGGTAATTCTGTGCCACTTTGTTGAGTTTTCTCGGTATCCTACTAGTCTACTTGGAGCATACTTAGGGCATGGAACCATCATAGACACCTCATGCACATGCAGTGGTTGACGCGCTCGCTCGGAGGTGGTTACATAAGTCACTGAGACTTTCCATATCCAGCCTGAGGCAAATAAGACACAATGTTGTCACTCTCATTCGGCCCAATACTTTTGTTATCGCTCATAGGATTTCACCCACTCCAGCTGGAAATCCTTATCAAGTCTCTCTAAGCTAACTTTCTGGAGCTACGAGCGAAGACGTGGTTCTCGACGCCGGTGTTCGATCTCTCTGTTTCCGTGGGCAAGAAGTCCAGAAATGATACCCTTTGTCTTGAGGCGTCACGATGGCGCTCCAGTGGTCAGTTTATATGCTCTCTATTCAACCCATCAGTATTAGGTTCCAGATACTCTTCCGAATCCCACGGAAACCGAATTTTTTTTCCATCAAATCACTACTAGTCTAGCATAAGGCCAACAACGGAGTCAACGTGTGCCGTGTTTCGATCAGTTCAAGTGTATGGTTCCCCTTTTGTTCCTCCTCCATTGTGGCGTTTGGTGCTGATTGCCGCCCGCAAGTCAAAGAGCTTTCAACACGAGCCTCCCAGACATACCACTTGCCATTTGATTTTATGGAGTCCTTCCAGATAGGCGGCTACATTGTCCGTTTCCCTCCCTCCATGACCCACTCACCCATGACTTCCGATATGCTCGGCGCTCGGTATACCAACCCTCCGAACGCCAGGTTGTTGGCGTTTCTGGAGCTGTACCAACGCTACGAACAAATCCTCTTCAACGGAACAAACACGCCAAAGACCTAGATAAAAGCAACTTGACATGTTCAGAGCCCCATCAACTTCTATCAACCTCAGCCATTTTTCAAGATGTACAACGGAGACTGGGATGAACATGTATTGATCCACTGTCTATAATCTTACTGAGCATCGTACTGATCGTGTCTTTTTTGTAGGCCACCTGTGAGATGATCGTTAATGGTCATCTGCTGAAGACATCAATGTGCGGATGGATTACCAACGGATGTCGCTGCAATGCTCCCATACAGGGAAAAGATTTCGGTGATCACCTAAAGAAGGTTCACATAGCCAGAAATGACCCACAGCCACGATGCCAGTGGAATGCTTGCGGGGAGAGTCTCCAGAGAGGGTGCATCGTCAGGCATACCCAAGAGCAGCACCTGGAGTGGAAATGGCCGTGCACGAGATGCGATGCCTTGTTCACCCGTGGGGGTGTATTGGACAAGCATTGGGCTGCTTGTAAAGGCACGGGCGCGTGAAAGTGGAGGCGTCGGGGATTTGTGAGTGTTCACCTTGTTCAACAACTTGCTTGAAATAAGCTGATTCTTTGAGATAGATCAGGTCCATTCTCTCAATGTGATCGCCATTTCCCTTGTATCGTATGATATATCGCTAATATACGCTATCATATGTTCATGTTCGCGTAATGTGGTGCAGCATACATTTGGCTACCTAGTATTGATTTGGTCATCATGTACATGCGGCTTGCGTTAGTAATTCAACGTGCTCCCCTTCATTGTGTGGCTGCCTTCCACGTACCAAGCACCTGCGCACTTGAGCTTCATATTTCAATTGGTTTTGTTTGGCCTTCGAAGCTTCAACAATCGTATCATGAAGTTGGTTTGCGATCAAAACCACACAGCAATTGGTATCGATTCCTGTGGAGAAATTGAGACGATCGAAGGCGCTAACCAACACGCTCACTAATGCTGTAGCATATGACGTCTGGGATGTTGTACTATCTTCTGTTGAAGTAGTAAGTACTTACATACTTAGTGATTTGCTGTGCTTCGGGACGCGGGCCGGGTGGTGACTCCAGTCTTTCTCATCGACTCCGTACATGAAGTCACGGTGGCTTCGAACCCTCACCAACATGACCTCCAAACTCACCAAAGTACCCATATCAGAGCTCCCTCTGCCGCCAACTTCGCACATATTGACCCACAACCTTACGCCGGACCCAAACGAACCGACTCCATCCGCATTCATCCACGATGTCCTTCAGAATCGACCCAGCATCCAGCGCCGTGCGCGTCTATTACCTAGTGAAGCTCACTTTGCGTACGTGTCCCCGCTGCCGCTAGAATTTCCCTACGAGGTCCCTCCTATCCCGCCCACCGACGGCGTCGACAAGGGGGCATATATCGAGAATTGGCTCAAAGAGCACGAGGCCATCATTCCAGCCCAAGGCGTACTCGATCGCAACGATCGCGTCCACAACGGGCTTACCAAGTTCGTCTCTCAGGCGCGCGACCAGACACGGACGCTCATCGCGCTCTCCCAAACTTGTCTGCGGGACTGTTTGCCACACCTGGACGTCGGGGATGCGTTTGACGTTCTTGGGCGCCCGGCGTTTGTCACCTCGGATAAGGAGGAGGGTGGGGACGCGGGGCGGGAGGCGTCCGAGTCGTCCCCCGCAACATACGCTCGTCAAGATCTCGTCGACGTACTGAGTGGGCACACCGTTCTCATGTCCACAGACACTGTTGCGGACGGTAAGGGCTACGCCCCGTGGTCGCTCAGATACAGCGGCCACCAATTCGGCAGCTGGGCCGGTCAGCTGGGAGACGGACGGGCAATTTCGATCCGTGCGTGTTCGATTCGTGTTTCGTTATGTGAAACTCTGCGTTCAAGCTCATGGTTGACGGGTAGTATCGACGCCGCACCCGTCCGAAGACGGCGTGTCGTACGAACTGCAGCTCAAGGGTGCTGGTCGTACCCCGTTTTCGAGAACGGCGGACGGGTTGGCCGTCCTGCGTTCTTCGATCCGGGAGTTTCTCTGCTCCGAAGGTGTGTAAATAAATTGCTGTTCCGGAAACTGGGTCACGATTCTGTAAAAGCGATGCATGCGCTATCGATACCTACGACCAGGTCACTCGGGCTGGTGTACCTCCCTGAGCTATCCGTCTTGCGCGAGACGAGGGAAAAGGCTTGCGTATGTACCCGCCTCGCCGAAAGTTTCATTCGGATCGGCAGTTTTGAAGCGCTCTCACCTCCCACGAAAATGTTCTTCCTTGGTGGTGGACAGCAAGATGCGGATTACGATGCGTTGCGCATCTTGGGGGAGTGGGTCGTCAAGAAAGTGCTGAAACTCGACACGGTGAACGTCGCGGGTGACGCGTGGGGCAAGGAGTTGGTCTTCGAGGTAGCTCGCAGGAACGCACGGATGGTGGCTGGCTGGCAAGCATATGGATTCATGCATGGCGTTATCAACACAGACAAGTGAGTCTTTGGGGATCCTCGTTGGATTTATCCTGACATGTTATCAGCGTGTCCATCATGGGCCTCACGATCGACTATGGTAAGCGCGTCGTGGTACACAGATACTGCAATTACAATTTTTCATGTTATAGGTCCTTATGCGTTCATGGACGTCTTCGATTCCTACCATATATGCAATCACAGCGACTCCGAAGGGCGATATGCTTACATGGTGAGATGACCCACTCTAACCCAATCAGTTGTCTGATCAAGTATTCTAGAGTCAACCAAACATGATGTGAGTCCGTTCTTCCTACCTATAGGGTCATCTGTGGACCCCAGACAGTATATATGCGTGTCGCGCCCTGCTCAACGCACTCGCCCCACTCATCAGCGCGGAAATATCGGACGGGAACAAAGCCGTCAAAGACGGATGGGCCAAGGACGTCTCTTCCGAGACCCTCTCATTGTGGCGTGCAACCGCGCTCGAGGAAACGCAATCCGAGATGGAACGCGTAATGCAAGAGACGTGTGCCATCGAATACAACCGCCTATTGCGCAAACGCCTCGCGCTGCG
This sequence comes from Leccinum sublutescens, assembly GCA_038091555.1. Classification (NCBI taxonomy): domain Eukaryota; kingdom Fungi; phylum Basidiomycota; class Agaricomycetes; order Boletales; family Boletaceae; genus Leccinum; species Leccinum sublutescens. Next base: position 8,324 of record JBBPOR010000068.1, on the reverse strand, counting down.
ACTCAAAGCGGTCGGGGACCAATCGGAGATTTTCCACCCGCTGTTTGACATGATGGAGAGTCAGCGGCTGGATTTTCACGGGACGTTTAGGACGTTGACGGGATTCCGGCGGGGGATGGTGAGGAGCGGGGGTGAGGGCGAGTTGGAGGTTTTCATTGGCCGGTTGTTGCGAGGAACGTCGGAGCCGGATCGTTTGGATCATGTGAAGGCGACGGCGGAGTGGTGTCAGTGGCTCGAGCGCTACGCCGACCGGATCGATCGCGAGGCTGCCGAATGGTCCACTGGAGATAAGGAGCCCGGCTACGATAACGCGCGGGAGAAGGAGGCCAAGGCCGCGAACCCGCGGTTCGTGCTGCGGCAGTGGATCCTTGAGGAGGTGATTAAAAAGGTGGAGGCGGATCCTGTACGGGGAAGGCGGGTGCTCGGCAAGGTGCTAGAGGTGCGTTGACGTTTTTCGTGCGCAATGAGGCTAGGGAGTACTGAGATGCTAACGCGCTGTGGCGAACTTGTGCCGTTTCTTCCTCTTTCTTTCTTCATAGATGGCCTGTTCTCCGTTCGAGCCGTGGGGAGCCGAGGGTGACGCCGAAACGCCGGACGAGGCGCTCGATCCGGAGACGAAGGAGGAGAGGCGATACTGTGGGATGGGGGAGAGGCGGCTTTTGGGATTCCAGTGCAGCTGCTCGAGTTGATGATCGAGTCGTAGATATGTACTTATGTGAAGGACACACGTACTACGAGTCGTGCCAGACGTTGCGTGATCATGAGGGCGTGATTAGATTGTATACATAAATTAAATCTGGTGTTCAATTCAGAAGTTTGATCCTGACGTCCCTGAGTCTATCTGAACTCCTACTAGGGTCAGGCCCATCACAAACTTTGCCAAGGGTCAAAAGACGCCGAGTGGTGCTCGGCATTGTTGTCACGCAAAGGATGCAAATCACATATATTAACTCCAATGGTGATTGCAGTTGGAAAGACGGGATCAGAGTGTGTGATCAATGAAAGAGCCAGGCCTGAGATGAGGACATAGGTAAGGAGCGGAGCCATAGTGACAACACAGAGCAAGCTACATGTATACGTATGTAGGTGGATATATAAGCAAAAGGTATGTGCATTAAGAAGCAGCGATGTAAAGCCATGTCAAGTGGGGTGACAGCGAAAGTGAAAATGTGCAAGAGAGAAGAGAAAAGGTAAGCCAGTACCCAGCATGGCGTGCCGCAATGACAAGAAAGTGGATAGCATTGTCAAATGGAGCGACCAAAAAAAAAGAAGAAAGAAGAAAGATATGTACACGGAAGCATGAGAAGGAGGGCAGATGCTTATTACAGAATAAACACGATATCTCGATGTCCGTCGTGCACGAGGGCACGGGATACAGGGCAAGATAAAAAATTTAGGAGACATCGATCCGGGTCGGCGGGTAGGGAAAGGCGGTGACGTTGACGCTGACGGCAGAGTCACAGTCATCGATAGTCGTACCCGTCATGTGAGAATACACAGACGATTGGAGAGAGAGGATTCTGTCGCCACGGCCCGAGCTCATCGGTTCTTCGAGGGCAGCTATCAAGGATCGGATTGCAAAGTCGGCATCATTGGGAGAATTGGAATTGGAGTCGGAAAAAGGATTAGGATTTTGGGGAATTTCAGGGGGGGCTGGGCGTCGAATGGAACGGTGATCTCGACCACTACTAAAGAAGGGATTTTGGACTCTAGTGCTCGCGCTCCTCTTGCTGCTCTTTACAGAACTTGCGCTATCCTCGAACGGGTTCTGAAGTTCCACATGCCTAGAAAATTCCGGGCCAATGTGGACCACCTCCGCCGTCTCCCAGTGATGGGGAGAGGAGGTCGTGGTGGCAGGTGGCGTCGCCTTCGCCATGGCCATCATAGGTGACTGGGAACCGGAATGTAGCGACAAGAGCGAATGTCCACCAACGGTATCTCCGTCCCAAGACATACCAGGGGCCATGTCCGGCCCACGACCCGCCAAGTGGTGAATCGGTGGGGGCTTGACGACATTCCCATCAGCATCCAAGACATCGCCTCTTCGTGATGACGCCATCTCAGCAGCCAAACCAGGATGGTACTTTGCAAAGTTGCGCATGGTCCCCACTGACTCACGATTGTGCCCCTCCCATGATTTCTCCCCCGAGCCCGTGCTAAGCGTACGCTGGAACATGGCGCCGAGCGGCCCAGACGAACGGCGCTGCTTCATAGACCTGGACCGCTCTTGCGGCTGCGTTGCAAGATCATCACTCATCCGTTTCCATGGTTCCAGATGAGAGCGGCTCCGGGAGAAATCGTTGGCTAGATTGCGGGTTTTGGAATGCACTGCGGGTTGTTTTTGGCGCCTCAAGCAGTAAAGGGCAAATAATACAGCAAGAATGAGGGCGACGAGTGCAGCTACGCACGCTCCGATGACTGTGGCGAGCGGAATCTGATTGTGAGATGACGTTGAGGTGTTCGTGCTGTTTGTGCTAGATGTCGGTTGTGGTGAAAGAGAGGAACTGCCGTACGAGACGCTCGTCGTCATCTCCACCGCTTGCGAGTTTTGCATCAAAACGGACGCCGTTGGGGTTGGGTCGCTTTCTACGACAGAGCCAGAGAATGGGAGAAAGGCGCTTCGATGCTGAAGGGCTCTGGGTTTGTGGAAAGACATCTCAGGAAAGGCGGAATGAGTGTCGGGGATAAGGTGAAAGGATTGAAGGATGGAAAAGAGCGAATGCACAGGGTTTCCCCTCGCAGAAGGGATCACTGGGCCTGAAGGCTTGACGCCGGCGGGGGAAACGGAGTCTGGGAGTCGGAATTTGGACGGGTTTTTGTTCAGTTCTTTCGTACACGGATCAAGTCTTGACTACACTCACACGTAGTAAAGAAGAAGTTTCAGAAAGGAAAAGAACAGCCGGCGTTGCGATGGCCCATCATAGAGTTACTATCGTACATGATAGGTTATGTAATAGTAGTAATAACTACTACTACTAATACCGAACCTTGGCGAGCAACTCTTCGTACTCTGGAAACAACTCGCTCGTCATCTCTTCCACAAAGGACCTCATAACCTTGCTCTTCAATACAAGATTCGCAAAGTACGGTTTCCCTCCGTCGACAGCGTGTTGGCAAGGAAACCATACACAGTCAAGTCAATCCGTGATGGAAGGTCCCCGCCATGCAAGTACCGGTGCTCGGCGTATTTGATCTCGAGTGCTTCGAATGCTTCCTTTTGCAAACGATGCACCTCCTCCGGTGAATGACGCCCCATCCCGGCAGACTTCAACACGCTAGTGACCCTCCACCGGAAAAACCAAGACAAGAACGACTGCAAGAGCCAGGGGGTGCTGCCAAAGTTCTCCCGTGCCGTGACCACGTAATTTTCGTCGATGAACCATCGGTCATACACGATGGAATGGTACAGCACTTCCTCCACGTATGCCTGGAATGCCCTCGACTCGGCTTTCTGAGCCACCGTCAAGCCAGCCAGCTCATCGGGGTCCTTGACAAGATCTTTGTCGACGAGGTACTGGATGATGAAATGAGAATCAGGAACGCTGACTGTCTGGTTGTCGTGCATGATCTCTGCATAGGGAACCTTCCCTTTTGGCGCCTTGAAGGGATATGTGTCGCGAAGCTCGTAGGAGAACTTGCTATATCGAAGGAATGTCTCTAGCTTCTGGCAAAACCCCGATGAGCTTGGGTGATTAGGCTTCTTTGGTACGCCCAAGAGGACGACGTGTGGTGAGCTCGACTGGGTTGCCATATCGATGCTACGGACGTTTCAATGCACATGTCAAATGGAACAGCTCAGACGAACCTGTCGTCTATCGCGGGATCGACGGTGGGAGTTTCACGTTAGGGGTGGTGATAACTTGCGATAGCACTTTTGGGCAGTCGATTACGAGTCATCCTTTGTACCGCAGTGATAAACGGTACCGTCTTGAATGCCGGCTGCGGTTACGATCAACTTGACGGTGCCAGTGTGTCCACACGTGCCAGGGCCGTGGCGCCGATGTGACAACTTGAATCATTGACACGTCCGAGTCCGGTTGTCAAGTGCAAGTTCATCTGATATGAGCCCCCACATCACCGTTCTCTACTTTGCAGCCGCCTCCACGGCCACAGGTCTCTTTGAGCAATCCATCGCTCTACCCATCTCCGAATCTGATCAGAGTGCCAAATTCCCACTCGCTTCCCTCGATGCTCTCCTCGTCTCGTTGCATCCCAATACGAACTTGCACAAGGTCCTCGAGACCAGTCAGTGGAGCGTAAATGCGGAGATGATACCAAAGTCGGAGGTGGGCTCGGTGTTTTTGCAAGGTGGAGAAGAGGTCGCCGTCATTTGTCCAGTTTCAGGAGGTTGATGCTCTGTGCCGTTGTCCTGTCAATGGACTGCCGGTCAGCGAAGGCTGTGAGGTTAGTGTACTGATGTTTTTTCTCATCATTGCTCTTGACGCTAAGTTGTCAGCAGGGTGAAATAGACGTGAGTGCAAAAGGGATGTATGTATGTAACAAACTTTATATTCCGTCCACACGCCAAACCATCATGATCCTGGTCACGAATAAGTATTTGACAAACATCAATCCCTTCCCCTACTACCTCCCCCAATACCGCGATTCGTCGCCCCGTGACGGGCCGTGAGCTGACACTCCGCATGAACTTGATCCGGATAAACTAGCCCAGAAATCTGACAGTAGCCAGCTCAAAGCATACGCGGTCCCTTTTTTCCCACGGACATTGACAGCCCCTCCACACGTACTTAGTGCTGTGAAACAATGACCGAAGAATTCGACAAGATCTCTGAGCGTATCCGTACGCTGACTACTGTCCTAGGGTCGATGAAGGCACGGTCTGATCTCATCAGTAATCGCCGGGTTGACATTCCCAAGTTCTTGCACCATTTTGTTACCCTCCTTACACGGGGCGACAAGCATAGCCCAAGCAAAAAGAAGGCCATAGCGGATACGGGCGCGTTGGGAAACGATGGAACCGCGCGGACGCTCATCGTCACCCAAAATTCCTACCCAAAGTCGCCAGTGTCCACTCTGAACATCACACAGATATGTAAGGCCGACGAATCGTTCTATGACGTGGTTAAATGGTAAGTGGAATTATCCGTCATCTTACAGCGTATTGATTTTGCTAGCCCCCCAGATCCGTTTGCGGATCATATTGCAGACATCTGGACTGCACTCGAAAAGTACGACAGAGTAGCACCAGAAGACCACCGCGCTTTACGACTTTTCGTGGTTACGCGCAGCTTCCGCAAGCTATCAGCACGGTTTCACGAGGACGGGAGATTCTTCAAAGGCGGCGATCGCCCCTTTGGTGTTCTCGAGAACTGGCAACCACACGATCCCGAGTTGGAACTACGATGGACCCCAATTCCTCCATGGCTAAACAACATCCATCCTAGTCTGATGCCTGAGACTGGTATACGTGTAGAAGGCCAACTTCATTGGATGATGTCGAAGGAAACCTTGTCGTTGTGGGCGAGCCTGCTTGCAATAATGCTCATGGAGTTGAATGAACACATTGGAAAGGCCGAGTTTCCTATGAATAAAAAATGCCCTGCTTTGGAGGACAGCCAGCATTCCACCGTCGTCGAGGTCAATGTCTGGTGTAACATCTTGTATCACTTCGTCTTCTGGGATCAGAAAGTCGTTCAATTCCTCCTGGAGAAAGCCAGTCCTCCACAGAACCTTCAGAATTCCATGCGTTACATGAATGGTTTGTGTTCTAGTTCATTTAATTGAACTTGTGGATTACTAACATATCCTGCTACGGATGAAGATGGTGATACGGCCATATACGTGCATAAATGCAGTCTTCTAAACGATTTTTTCACTCAGACCCTGACATAACTCCGGAACCAAAGAAGGCGCCGGTACAATTGTCCTTCGCTATCTGAAGGCAGTTCTAGCTTGGCACTCTGCTTTGAATCATCTCACCGCTACACCCTTTGCGAAGCGGGTGGTGACGAACTCAATTGTTGGACTTGTTGAAGTCCCACCGGGTGGTACCTCCATGTTAGCTGCCGATGAACTGATAGAGATGTATCGAAGTCGCGACACCGGCGACACTACAGAAGATGAAGTTGAACAGAGAGCTGGAGCCCTTCGCAAACACTACCAATCGTCATTCAGTGGAACGGTCCATGCGAGCGCTGCAAATATGGGGTTGAAAATTTGAAATAGAGAAGGAGGGTATCCTGGGTGAGCTCCTCGGGCATGAGGTATGATCCCATTTATGTTGATTCGTGTTCTTTGCTCCTGACATTGCTTAGCTGGATGCAGCTACCATTGCTGGTGTTGCGACAGACTCGCGACATATCTCCCGGTTGCAAAAAATGCTTTGAACCTCCGGGAACTAATGGCCTGCTATCTGCATGGAGTCCCCCTGCTGTCGGTGTTGACGTTTAAGTACTCAAGACTCTGGAGGAAGACTTGTGGAAGGAGCTTTTGAAGGCAATTGCACGGGAAGTAGTCCCCATTATTTCGTGCCAGAATTCACCATCAAGTAAAATCCCTACGGGAAGTCCTCCGGATGACTGGCGCGCCCTGTCTGAGAACGCCATGCGCAGGGACCGTTAGGCAGAGCTACTAGAGACCCCGCTTCTCGGACCGAAGACGATGACTGCGACTGCGACCCGACAGCGATTCTGGTCAGCATGCCAATCGCGAATAAGACGGCCGGACGAGCCTCGAACGTATATGGAATACACGCGCATGCGCATGATGGCTGGATGTTCGAGATAAGGTGAAGAGGGGGGACGAGCACTGATGGCGAGCCATGAAGGGCAAGCTGCCTGCGTTCTGCAAGGGGAGCCGTGTGTGCGCATCGCGAGGAATGGGGAAGGAGAGGACGACACGGGCGTACGTACATGTGCGTGCACAAGCAAAGGAGGGGCGAGGCGGGACAGCCAGGGCGGACGAGCCTGAGGGCAGACGAACCCAAATGTATGAGACGACGTGCGGCAATTGATCGTCCTCGACAGGGCATGCGTCGGGACTCGGGACGCCAGGGGCGAGGGTTTTTCACTTGAAGCACAGGCTGAATTAAAGCTGGAGCTCTCATTCATCATCCATCATGTGTAGATATCCTTCATCCAATACAAACCAGACTCCAATTCCAGTTACTATACCAGCAGCAGGAGCACATCTCCCTGCATTCACAGCTCAACGACTGACCCCAAGCACATTTCTGATCAAAGAGTGGGATGACATCTGGGTCGAACATCCCTTCATCTATGCCAAGATCGTGCCCTCTGCCCAAACGATCCTCCTCCTCGACACAGGATGTGGTGGAAGAACATACAATCCTAACATCGGACTCAAAGATCTGCGCACGTTCATCGAGACCGTCCCTGTGAACGATAACGCTGGAAAGCCTCTCAATCCTGGCGGAAAGCTCTCCTACATCGTCGTCCAGAGTCACTGTCATTACGATCACATTCGTACGTGGAACGATTGCGGTTCGAATCCTAGCACGAACGCTGACGGTGCGACGGGATCGAATAGTCGGCACCGAGGCATTCGCGGTCGACAGCCCTATCCTCGGATCGAGCCACGATCCTACCTTTGTTTCGCCCGAAAACCTTCCCAATCACACTCTGTGCGACAACCTGGGCATCCGGACACCATCATACAAGCTTGACCTTGTTCCCCATCTGCACTCCATAACCTCCACCTCTGGTAACATACCCCTAGGCATCACGGTCTTGCACACACCCGGACACACACCAGACGAACTGGCACTGTGGGACGCAAAGGAAGGCATGCTCTATGTCGGAGACACCCTATACGAGGACGATCATATCATATTCCCGGAAGCCGGCTCGCTCCCAACATGGTTTTCAACCATTGATCAGCTGTTGTCCTTTGTTCGGAGCCAACGCAACGCAAGCCAGGTAAAGATCAACTGTGGGCATGCCACGGCGATGAAGCCGGCCATCGACGTCCTCGAGGCGACAAAGAGGTTCATGAACGATGTGGTTTCAGGGAAAGAGCCGTTGAGGGGGAGGGAACAAAGAGGGGGGACTTGGATGGTTGTGTATAAGCAAGCGAGTGGTCGATTTTCCTTGAAATGTCCAGAGAGGCTGGTGCTGGAGGCCAGAGAGCACAGATCAACGTAGACCATATGATGCACTCTACAATAGATGACAAACCCATTCATCGATCTTTGAAAATATCCTGCTCGAGTTGCGCCAAGAATGCATCAGCGTCCGAGTATCCGCTTTTCGTAGTGTGCGTCTCTGAAACCTCAGGCGTACGTGACGAAGAGGCAGTAGATTACCCCACGAGGAACTCTGGAGATCGTTTGTCGTCTCACCAAA
>JBBPOR010000067.1:0-42856 GCA_038091555.1 Leccinum sublutescens | reverse complement strand
TGCTGTGTACCTCTGGAGTACTTGTAGCATCACGGCAGTCGTTTGCATTTGCCAGGGACGGTGCTCTTCCCTTGTCGAGCATCCTCTACCAGATCAATACGTACACAGGTACACCAGTCAACGCAGTATTGTTCGATTGCCTGTTCGCACTCCTCGTTGGACTGCTCGCTTTTTTGGGTCCTTCAGCCGTCAATGCTGTTTTCTCGGCCGCGGTAGCGGCTTTCTACGTGGCATACATAGTGCCTATCGCAGCAAGGTTCATATTTGACAACAATTTCAAACCGGGACCTTTTTCGCTCGGGGCATTGGTTGAGTTCCATTTGGCATACGCGTATCTGGGACGATCTAACCATATCATTTAGGGTGCTCCTATTGCTGCTATTGGGGTCACGTTTATGGTCTTCATGCTCGTCGTGTTTTTTTTTCCGGCCAACCCTGGTCCGGATGCAGCATCAATGAACTATGCGTCGCTCGTCTTGGGCGGGGTGATGTTTCTTGCGGTTGGATGGTACTACTTGCCTGTGTACGGGGCCGTACATTGGTTTCATGGGCCAGTACATAACGTGGAGCGGTCGACATCATCGCAGGTGTCAGTGGGCTTGGCCACAGATGAGCTTATCGAGGAAAAGGTCGGTAAGGATGATGGCATGCCTTGAGTCAATACAATCCGATGGGTATGAATGCATGGAGGTTACATTTTTAACAGGGCTGAATTTTGCTGTTCTCTAGAACGAATCCAAATATCAGAAGAATGGAAGGTGACTCCAATCATACTCGAAGGAGGTTGTTGCTCGCCTTGCCAGTAGATCTACTAGCACGGACGGGAGGGTAAACGGCTCGTCGAAGTCATGTTCACTTGGAATTTAGAAGTTTTATGCAAGCTGCATGTACATATGGTTTACTCGCTGATTGGAAACAACATGGTTTTTGGCTTGTTGAATGATAGCAAAGTCCTTGCAAAGCCTCAGCCTGGCTCAGCCGCGATTCGCTTGACAATCTTTGCAATGCCTTCCGAATGTAGTAGAGATAAGATAAATGGCGTTACACTAGTACTGCCGTAAGATCATACCTCGTTTCAATCTCAGGATGCTCTCGTACTCCTTATTAGCTTCAATGCGCTGCTTCTCCTTCACCTTGCGTCTCGAACAATGCAACTCGTGAGTTTTGATACCCTGCGGCTTGAATATGTTGCCACAAATTTGACATTTGGCCTTTGCGGTAAGATTTTCTTGTGTCCACTGGTATTTTTGGCGAATCGGGGCCATGGTTGGAGACAGACGTGAGGGCTTGGGAAGGACCAAAGTCTTCTAATGCCATTTCAGCATGGCATATGCGAATGGGGCATATATATTTACTTCGTTTCGGATGACCTTACGGCAGTAGCGTGATTCCAGAGTATCTTATCTCTACTACATTAGGAAGGCATTACAAAGATTGTCAAGAGCGAGGTTTGGCTGAGGCTTTGCGAGGACTTTGCCATCATCTAAAAGCCAAGAGCTATGTTGTTGCCAATCAGTGAGTAAACCATATATACATGCAGCCTGCATAAAACTTCTAAATTCCAAATGAACATGACTCGAGCCGTTTACCTTCCCGTCCGTGCTAGTAGATCTACTGGCAAGGCGAGCAACAATCTCCTTCGAGTCTGATTGGAATCACCTTCCATTCTTCTGGTATTTGGAATCGTTCTAGAGAACAGCGCCATTTAGTCCTGTGAGAAATGTAACCTCCATACATTCATACCCATCGAATTGTCGTGCCTCAAGGCATGCCATCATCCTTACCGACCTTTTCCTCGATAAGCTCATCTGTGGCCAAGCCCACTGACACCTGCGACGATGTCGACCGCTCCACGTTATGCACTGGCCCATGAAACCAATGTACGGCCCCGTACACAGGCAAGTAGTACCACGCGACCGCAAGAAACATCACCCCGCCCAAGACGAGCGACGTATAGTTCATTGATGCTGCATCTGGACCAGGGTTGGTCGGGAAACAGAACATGACGAGCATGAAGACCATGAATGTGACCGCAATGGCAGCGATAGGAGCACCCTAAATGATATGGTTAGATCGTCCCAGATACTACGCGTAGGCTAAATAGAACTCAACCAATGCCCCGAGCGAAAAAGGTCCCGGTTTGAAATTGTTGTCAAATATGAACCTTGCGGCGATAGGGACTGTGTAAGCTACGTAGAAAGCCGCTACCGAGGCCGTGAAAACAGCATTGATGGCTGAAGGACCCAAAAAAGCGAGCAGTCCAACGAGGAGTGCGAACAGGCAATCGAACAATACTGTGTTGACCGGTGTACCTGTGTACGTATTGATCTGGTAGAGGATGCTCGACAAGGGAAGAGCGCCGTCCCTGGCAAATGCAAACGACTGCCGTGATGCTACAAGTACTCCAGAGGTACACAGCATATATCTGAGAGCAGTGTGAAGAAAGTGAAACGAGCAAGAGAAAATGACCTACTGGACTAATATGATAAACGACCATATTACCAGTGTCCATGATGACCCGAACGAATTCAATAATATCTGGGCCATTGGCTGGTTACTAGGGGTGTTAAGGATCTCTGAGAGGTTCGGTCCCATGCAAAATGCTAGCATCACGTTGATGACTGATGACTCCCTGAATACCTCATGCTATGCACAGGTAATAAAAAACTCACCCCATCCTAGTACACCTGCAATTACAATGGAACCAACCTTTGTGACGATGATGTTGGTTCCGGGTATGAGAGTAAGGACAAAACTTACTATTCCCCAAGGGGCAGCTACCGCAGGGTTGTGTGACTCCTCACTGATGTGTATTACTGAGTCATAACCAGCTAGGAAGCAACAATGATAAAGATCGAATAGACGGATTAAGCATAGGATCGAGCTCACTAATTGTCCATAGAGGCGGCAGTAAACCAATCATGAACGCAAGACCATCTGGCCATCCAGACACTATCAAAATGAATATGACAACTTCTGAATATCAAATCAGGTACTACTCACAGTTCGTGAGATTCCCAAACACATATGAAGCCGAATTCTTCAACTCTTTCGGCGTCGCGATCGGCAGAGCGACGACGACAACCAAACAAAGCCTACCCTCATTTCAGTACATCGCTATAAAGGAACAAAACCCTAACTCACAGTATGTTGGCAAATACGTATATCGTCTGGAGCCTCGCAATCAACTTGGTCCCGAAACTGCAAATAATGGCTTCGCTGAGGATGAGTGCGGAGAAGATCCCACTGTTACATAGTCAGTCACGGCCAATATAGAGCGATACTGGTGAAGACACTCACTACGATTGACCGTTTGTGAAGATAAACCGCCCACCAGAACCTATGTCAACCGCGGCAGCAATCTGAACAGCACATGCCCAGTTGATCGAAGCTTCATAGATCACCAATTAAACTCGTCCATGATGACTTCAAAGGAAATATGAAATATGATCTTCCATACCTATTCCAGTGACCATAGCGATCGTGTTCGCATCTGGGGTTGGTTCGTGAATATTGAAAATCAAGGGAAACACGGATTCGAACTTACATCCGACGATCCAACACAAAATGTTGCGATACCGCGGGGACGATAGGGTGTACGTTATATAGTACAGCTGTGAAACCCAAAGTTCATGACTCTTTCGATTGATATGGCGGGGCACGCACCCCTCCTGATGTGGGTGTCGATGACGCGAGTTCTGCCATTGACATCCCGATACACAGAACGAAACAAAATCCTGTGGCCCACTAGAAAGGGTCAAAGAACGAGTAATGTGAGCGAGATGTATCAACATACGCCCCACACCATCGACACAGCCCCTCCATTCGATACCGAAAATGGAAGCAGGACCCTGCAAGATGAACCAAAAGTTTAACGTTGAGAGATGACAGACATGGATACAAAGCCATCGGGACGTACGATATCGATGGTAGAAGTCCATAGAAAGTAAATGCCAGTCCGAACACCTACCGACAATGCCATTGTTTGAGATGCGGCCACATGCATCAGTATCCGAGCCCAACATACCTCGAAGGGTTTGAATTCTCGCTTGAGCTCTTGTTTATACCCAAGACTCGCGAGTAGAACTTCATCCGAAACATTTATACGAGTGGACGCCATGGTAATCGCGAGAGGACCAGCGAGTGAGGGTACAGTATCAACACTTATGCTATAAGTACTTGATGATGGCGCTAGGACATAATTGTCCACGGGGATCACAACGACGACTCAAAGAGATAGTTGGCCCTGAATCGAACTGCCGCAGTTACGGTCCATATCTTCAAGTTGAAATGGCCCGGGACCACACCATATGCCAGCGCATGAAGCTTTCTGGGAGCGAGAATACCCCATTAGGACCGCACAGAAACGACGCTGGGGATGCCATACCAATAAATTGCACGAAGCAGGGAGAAATATTGGTCTGGCAATGTTCCAACCTATCTCAACTAAAATGTACTCAGATTGAGTAGTAGGGATTTACAAAAAGATTCAAACCTACAGAGGGCCGTTAGGACCAGTGCCGTAGATTGGCAACAGAGACAATGACCTACCCGTTATACAACCCTGCGAGGGTGTATTAGACGGAACACCGTCGGATAAGTAGTTGTTCGCGAGCCCGGGTGACTTTGACAAATAAAGAAACCGCTTTGTTGCACCGCATGAGTAATACTCCGTGAATTCCGATCGTTGCGGGGTTATATAAGGTGGACGATCGAAAGCTCGGAGGGTTTGCAGTCCAATGTGGTTCTGGGTCCGTCGAGCGAGGCTGAGTGGGTACCGAGCAGGTCAGCGAGCGAGGATAAGAAAAGGCCTTTGGACCTGTGGGACACCGGGCCACTGCGGGAGCGAAAAACGAAAGCGGCCTTTCAAAGGCCGCAGCTATGATAACAAAGACTTTACTTAAGGATCAAGAAGATGAGAATCAGATCAAAATGGGCCGCCAACAAAATGATGTGTATCGTGTGCACTGCCGCGCAGACTCCGTGTATGTAGTGCGGGAAACCATGTACAGGTTTGAACGCTGTGGTACATGTGCATCATCGATGAGCCGCATGAGCGTTGAAACGTTGAAATTCGCCGGAGGCTATTTTATCCTTCTCTCTCTCTAGAACCCTCGTTGATATGCTATGCGGCCACACTTCAAAGCTTCACTGTTTGTGTGACAGGCTGCCGCATCATGCAATTAAAAGTCTCCTAGGTACTGCTATTTTGCGGTGCGGTTGGGGTAGTGGAAACTGAAATAAAGGCTCTCCTTCCAGCTCTCCTTCTAACTCTGCCTCGGAACTGGAACGTCGAACTTAATTCGACGCCTGCGACCCGCCAGAATGTAGCAAATAAAATCGAACAACAATGCAAATACCTTTTTTGTCACGGTATTGTCTGTGATTTTTTGGAAAACTAACACCAGGTAGTAGGCTACGCTGCCAACACCGTCTCGGAGACACCACTTAGTATGCAGTTATTGCCCATTCGCATCTCGCTTTTCAAGGTAAGCCGTAGAATAGTGAGTCTGTATGTATATATACGATGATCTGCCCACCTACATCAGCATGTCTCTGTCGCAGCACTGAAGCAACACGACAGAGATGTTCTGTTTAAATAATGTGTGCTTGCCATTCAGAGCATGATTTTCTCACCTCGATAATGAAAACCCCCAAGCATCACCGTCCATGCCCTTGGACCTCCGCTCATCAAGGTAAACCCTCTTCTTTCAAATTACTCACCTCTTTCTCCATTATCTCATCCACGACAAAGCCCACCAATATTTGCGACAACGTCTTCCCGAGTTCACGTTAAATGACGGTCCCTGGAACCAATGCACAGCTCCATACACAGGCATGTAATACCACCCCACTGCCAGTAAAAACACCCCACCCAAGACTAACGACGAGTAGTTCATCGACGCTGCGTCCGGGCCAGGTTTGCTCGGGAAACAAAGTATGACGAGCATGAAGGACATGAAAATGACCGCGATTGCGGAGACCGGGTCACTCTGCCGGGAATCCAATCAGCATCTTTGTATCGAACACACGGACTCATAAGTAGAGCTCACCAAAACTTCAATCGAGAACGGACCGGGCTTGTGGTCATTCTCACACCCGAACCTCGATACGATTGGCACGATGTACGCCACATACAATGACGTCATTGAAATGGTAAACACGGCATGGTCCAATCGCTGCAGAACCCGCCAAACCCAACAGTCCAATGAGGACCGCGAGCAAGCAATCGAACAAGACCACGCTGACGGAGGTGCCCATATACACGTTTATCCGATACAGCAGCTTCGACAGGGGGAGTACACCATCCCTGGCCAACGCAAATGACTGCCGAGATGCGGCGACTCGGAGATAACTTGAAGGGAAGAGCCCATCATATACCTGAGAGGGAGATGAGGAAGGTCAGATGATAGGACGAGTGTCCACGACGAGCCGAATGAATTCAAAAATATTTGAGCCATTGGCTGGCCGACTGGGGTGTTTAGCACGCTGAGAATGTCTGGTCCCATGCAGAATGATAAGATCACATTGATAACTGATCATATCCGCATGTTATATCCCGTGTTATGCACCGTCAGTCGTGGACTCACCCCATCCCAGTACGCCTGCCACCACAATGGCACTGATCTTTCAAATGTCGAGGTTTCTTCCAGATATGGGAGTAAAGGCTGGCACTCACTGTCCAAGGAGCAGATATCGCAGCGTTGTGCGACTCCTCGCTGATGTGTATCACAGAGTCATAACCAGCTTTTAGGCGATGATGATAAGAACAGTGTAAAACAATCAAGCTTTAAATCAGACTTACAAATTGTCCATAGAGGGCACAGGAGGAAGGAAAGTCCATTCGGCCACCCAGAAACTACTAAGGTGAGTATAACAACCTCGGAATGTCGAATGAAGCGCTTACAATTCGTGAACTTCCCGAAAACATATGATGCAGGATTCTTCAACTCTTTTGGGGTCGCGATGGGCAGGGCAATGATGACTGCTAGACATAGGCTGCCCAAGTTTTTCAGACCACCGCCACGCAGGAGTGAAACTCGAACTCACAGTATGTTGCAAACTACGTATACTGTTTGAAGCCTCGCGAGCATCTTGGTCCCTAGACTACAGATAACGGCCTGGCTGACAATGATTGCGATGTAGATCCCACTGAAATACGTTCGGTCACACCAAATATCAAGTAACACTTACTAGTAGAGACACTAGGACTGACTATTTGTCATGACCAGCTGCCCGTCAGTGCCTATAGTCGTTGCAGCACCTATCTGGCCAGCACATGCCCAGTCGATCGAAGCTAGATATATCATTATCCATTAAACAAATCATCCCTGCTTCGATCCGAGTCAAAAAGTAGAAGGTCTTCCATACCTATCACAGTGACCATACCGATCGTATTCGCATCTGGAGCCAATTGTTCGACCGCGAATATCAAGGAAAGACTCATACACAAACCTTACATCCAACGATCCAACACAAGATATTGCGCGACTGTAGAGATGATAGAGTATACCTCAGGTAGTATAGCTACGAAAAATGACGATCACAGCTATCTCAATCGAGATAGAGGCAGGACACGCACCCATCCAGATGTGGGAGCCGACGACGCCAGCTCGGCCAGCGCTATCCCAATGGCACAGAACGAAACACGTCCCCACAGCCCACTAGAAAACGTCAAGGAACGAGAGAATGGAACAACATATAAAGAACATAGCCCCACACCATCGAAACAGGCCCCCTATTGGACATCCCAGTTGAAAGGACGGAACTGCAAGTTGGCACCAAAGATGAGGATTGACAGATGTCAAGACGAGAATATTGGGACGCACGCTATCGATGGCACCAACCCGATGATGCTGAACGAGACTCTTGATCGATGATCGCTCTACTCGGTCTTCATCACCTCTAATCAAAGCACTAGCATGGGGTAGGATCACGACAGCCTACATTGCAGGGGTATTCATGTGAACATCAGCCATAAATGTTGTGATAGCATTCTGCATAAGGTCAGACCTCTTGGACGTGCTTGACACCCTTGTAGTAAGCCAGCCTATGGCCCAGATATTCCTGAATTCGTTTGGACCGTCATCGCTGGTAATATGGACGTTCGTCATCATAGCCTAGTAGGTCACCCACTCCTGCTCGTTTCGCCTTTCCTCATACTACTCCCAGATACGTGATGGGCCCCTGCGTAGTCCTTGCGGCCTCCCGCCAAACGTTTGCATTTGCCAGGGCGTGACGGTGCTTTTCCCCTGTTGAACTTTCTCCACCAAATTGGCATAAACGGGCACTCCCGTCAACACAATGTGGGTCGACTGCGTGTTCACGCTCCTCGTTGGACTGTTAGCGTTTTCGAGCTCTGTGGCGATCGGCGTCGTGTTTATGATTTCAGCGACGGCGGGGATACAGTGTGTCCCG
This sequence comes from Leccinum sublutescens, assembly GCA_038091555.1. Classification (NCBI taxonomy): domain Eukaryota; kingdom Fungi; phylum Basidiomycota; class Agaricomycetes; order Boletales; family Boletaceae; genus Leccinum; species Leccinum sublutescens. Next base: position 34,438 of record JBBPOR010000067.1, on the reverse strand, counting down.
TGGGCCGTGTGTGAGAACTATTTCAAATCGGGTCCGTTTTCGCTCGAGATAATATTGGTGAGCAGCGCTACGTCGTTCTGCGTTCCATGCCGGAGAAAGACCTAACTGACCGTGCCATGCGTCGCGTGGAGGGTGCGGCCCCGGTCGCAACGTCGCAGTCGCGTTCGTGCTTCTCATATCCGTCGTCCTGTATTTCTAGATCAGCCTGTAATCCGCAGGTTGCGACGATTTATTGCAGGTCGGCCGTCCTGGGCGAGTGGATGCTGTTCATGATGGCGTGGTATTGCTTGCCCGTGTACGGGGGCAAGCATTGGTTCCAGTTCCCTGCGTTTAACGTGGACAGGACTCGGACGGCGATGGGGGAGGCAGTAATGGAGGTTTATTGGTTGCATGTGAGACGATGGAACAGGAGAGCGGTAAGGACGATGGGGTACCTTGATGGGCGAGGCGTGTCCAAAGAGGTTCGATCATTTCGACGTCGACGTTGCGAAGCAGCGGCTAGCCGTGACTCGATTCTTCTTCCGCAATCAGATTTACATAATTGATGTCTATGGTTCTCGTTCTGATCGAACGATCGAGGGGATTCACAGCCCTTTGTGCAACTCAGCTATAAATGGCTGTCGTGGGAGGGGTTGGCACCGAGAATGTAAGTTAGGTCATGGTAGGATCAGAGATATGAGTCAAACGCCGTCGGACGTCTCGACTCCTGTCCGATATCAATTCATCAACGTTAACTCCACCAGGTGCCCGCATGACTGCTGCGCGATAGATCTTGCATGCCAGCGAATACTGCCGGGAAATTGACGTTTCCGATAAGTTATGGATAACGAGATTCGGCTGCATCCGAATCGCAAGGACAAAGGTGGGGGGCACCTGGAGCGAGCGCAAACGCAATTCGTGTGGCGTTCTACGCCCATCAGTCGGACAAGGATATTGATATTGAGCCTGACGTCCTTGCAGACCTGCTTCAAGGATGGCCTGGAGTCCGTCGAGTATCAAGTCACTCTACCGTCTCGATTAGCATTGCACCCGGGTGCTATCATGATCACGATAGACCACCTGTCACTGCTCGAGGCACGAACTTCAACTTGTCGTGTTATAATCATATCATCATATCTGCTTATCATCGACTCAGACGAGTACTGTCCCCGCGCTGCGTCCGATAGATCGGAGAGACGAGATTTCGCGTAGAGCTGGTCTCGTTTTGCGCAAATAACAGTCATGATATGCCTTGCTGGATGAAGCAAAAGAAAACGGTGAGTGAACGCCTATCATAATGGCTCCACCAGCTTACTCCAAGTGTTGTTCGAACTCCGCTTAGTACCCCCGCGGAGGTGACTGCTCGCCACGCCGTGGGCCTATTCGTCCAATGACGAAGGCACCGAATCAGAGGGGCCGTCATTGCTTTTCGCGAATCTGAACATGCTTCGACGCACCATAGCCGTGACGGCTTTTGGTCTTTTTTCTCAGATCAGCCGAGATCGCGCCTGCCACCCCCGACTATCTTGCTTGGTCTGCCCTGAAACATGTTCCGATCGGTAAATTCGTGCGATCGCAGCAGGATGTCATTCCACCATATGGTTGCGTTCACGGCATCGCTGTAAGCGGGGTGACAGGGGGGATATTGGTAGATGTGTTTTGATGAGTCGAATGCGTCAGGTCGAAGGTCGCATGTGCAGATGTACATTCTTTGGACGAGAGGTGAAGTCGGACTTGAAGTTGATCCAATGTTTCACCCCAGCTAGAGTTCCTTGAAGCGTGAACAAGGATTACGAACGCCCTTTGATGATGATGCCACACTGATCTGTGTTTGGGTTTGGCGAGTCGAGTCGACAAAGGGAGTCCAAGCAACCAGGATGGCGCTGCGCTGAGTCATCCTGGCATGTGAGAGATTCGGACGGCTTCCAAGAAGCGGCCTCGACCGATGACCCAACGTTATTCGTTTAGTTCACCACGTTGCAGAATAGTACTTACGCCAGGAAGCCTCGACACGGAACTGTTCCGGATGATCATAGATCCTGTTCGTCCCTGCCAGCCGGATGGACTTGACCCTGACTAGGGATATGGAAGACGATGATGTCTTTGACTTTGCCGGCCATGGTGCAACAGGTTGTCGTCACATCGATGGGAATGGTAGAATGGGCGGACAGGGAGGAGGACGCCGTGGGTGACTAGAGTGTTCAAAAGTAATTTAGCCATGGTCTGCACCGCCTCGTCGTGGTAGCGATCAGACATTATTTTGAGTTTGCAAACTCTTTGCGCCGCCAGCATGGAGTGTCTGCCGGGGTCCTCAGGGTCTCGACGTTGCTTATGTAAACAGCAATTGAGCTAAATTAAATAATTTCGCAAGGATCCGACACAGGGTCTTGGATTTAAACTCCGGCTGCCAATTTGGGCAATCCATCTACTCCTTAGACTTCAGCTCGCCGTCCCATGTTCTGTGAGACTTTCTCTTGGTTCCCTTTGAGGCACAGTGCTCGAAGATATCTTCACGGGTTGAGGTCAAAGCCTTTGATAAAGTATGGCCAGACGGTATGTCCCAGTTGGTACCACCCTGATCTCATGTTCCTGCTCATTCCATCCATAATCTGAATTAGCGCGCCCTCACGAGCAAATCCGACCCACACAGCGATCCGGAGAAGTACCTTGATAGCTCCTCCAAGGGAGCACCTGCAACTGTCACTACCGCAGCCAACGTAGCCGTTCCTTCAGACCAACTCGGGTTCAGACCAGATCGATATCCCACGACCGACCTTCCCGTCGCCAACGCAGACGACCGCAAGATTTCCATACTGTGGACGCCCCAGAACTGGTCTCGATTGTATGTCTCACCGTATCATGTCGTGTCACGACCCGATTATCAGATAAGTTCACCTGACACGCTTATGACAGCCATCACATATGGCTGCATGATCACTGTCGGTGTCCGAGTTGTTTTCACCCCATCACGAAACAGAGACTGCGCAACACGTTCGAGGTGGGTTGTTGGCGATTGGGGGGTTGCTCCCGATGATCTTATCTTTGCGGTCTAGATCCCCCGGGATATCAAACCACATCACGTGCAGGCTTCGGCTGAGGGCCTGGAAGTCATTTGTGCGTTCTTAATACGACTGCGGCGAGACAGTCTCACGGAGTGATTGACGTAGGGCCTGAATACGGTGCTGAGCATCATTCCTCGTTCTATCCGTGGTCCTGGTTAAAGGCACATACATACGACCCACCGGTCAGGTCATCGTCCAGCTTCAGCGAGTTTGTGGTTCCCTGCCCCTCAACGTGGCGCGAGTGTCTGACGGAGAGCTTAGGAAGGCGTTATGGGGGGCCAAGATTGCCAAGTCACCCCCGACGGTGTCGTATGCGGACGCAATGGACGATAGGGATCAGGGATTGTTCAAATGGTTATCCAACATAGTGGGTAATGAACATGGGAAGACGGCGAACGCGGAGCTGACCCAGATGGAAGGATCGTTTCGGATTTTGCCTAGTTTCTGGTGTTCCTGCGACTCCCGAAGCGACAGAAGAGCTGTCGAAGCGGATTGGATTCATCCGTGAGACGCAGTGTAAGTTACGGCGGCCTTCCTTTCCCGGCATGCGAGTGCTGAACAAGATGATTGCAGATGGCAAGTTTTGGGAGTTTACGGCAGACGATTCAAGAGGGGACACTGCATATACCACAATGGCGCTCGGAGCGCATACCGACAATACCTACTTTGTTCGTGCCACGTTATATCCGGGGAAGGTGGGCTGGCTGAAGTGCTGACGTGGAGAACAGACGGACCCATGTGGACTGCAACTCTTTCATCTTCTTTCCCATACTGGGGGTTCTGGTGGTGCCACGTTGCTTGTAGATGGCTTCTATATTGCCTCGTTGCTGAAGGAACTTGATCCTGACGCGTACGAGCTGCTGTCGCGGATTCCTATCCCTGCACACGCCGCTGGGGAAGCAAACACACTGTACGTTCCGAGTCCTCCAAACGGGTACCCGCCGCTGCGACACGATCCTGTGAGTGGGGAGCTCGTGCAAGTGCGGTGGAATAACGACGACCGGAGCGTGGTGGACCACCTGGACGCGGGGCTTGTCGAGTGCTGGTAAGCGGTGGGGTGTGAGAAAGAACGCGGGCTGACTGGATGGCAGGTACGACGCGATCAGGGCATGGTATGGGCTGTTGACGAGTGCCGACTCCGAGTACTGGGTGCAGCTGACTCCTGGCACTGTGCTGAGCGTAGACAACCACCGGGTTTTGCATGGACGGTCTGCGTTCGAGGGAAAGCGACGGGTGTGCGGGGCGTATATCGGCGTGGACGAGTATCGGTCGAGACTGGGCGTGCTGAGGGAGCGGATGAGCGGTGGCGGTGATCGGAGTGTTTGGAGTCAGTGGCTGTGACGAGACAGGAGATCGGGATCGCGGCACCGAGCCAACGGGGTGGGAAAAGTGGACTGAATTTGCAAAATTGCGGGGTGATAAGTCACGTGGTGTGGTGTCTGGAACATGTCACATGACGCGGGGAGTGAAACGAGTGATCGATCTTGAGATCTGTGGTGTCCGGGGTCTGCCGGCTATTTGTACCAGGTCTCTTATCACGAATTTCGCTCTTTCTCTAACGAACGTCGACGACGACGACGACCGACGATGGCACTGAATTCTTATGGCGTCGTTCCACCTTCAGACCGTCTCAAACACGCAGCTCACCTTCCGCTCCTCCCCACAGACGAGTTCGCCCGAATGCATCTCGAGCACATCACCGCACACCCACCCGACTCCGTCCTCTTTCCCTTTTTGCACGGACTAGAGGGCGACAACGCAGCTCAGTGCATGTTCTTTGCCTCCCCCGCACCACCAGACAAGCCCCTCCACCCCACTGCCATGCTCCGCGACTCCACCGGCCGCGTCGTGCGCCCGCCCCGCTACAGGGGTCTCATATGGGTCCTCTGCGACGACGACCTCGACGCGCCCCCGTCCCCAATCTCCGAGGACGCCGAGTACGACACCGACTCGGACGACTTCTCAGAGGAAGACCCCGACGTCGACATGAGTGCCCCCGACCAGGACACCCCCATGGATATGGATATAGACCCCACTCCCTCCTTCATGCATCCGACCACCCTCCGCATATCCACCGCAGACTCGAACACAAACACCAAGATCTCGGTCCCCTTTCCGAGCGCACCTCTCAATATCGTCTACACCACTTCCCGTCCGCACAACGACCGCCGTCACTCATCTACATCCTCTTCCGACTCTTCCACAGATGCTTCCTCCTCCTCCAACTCCCACTCGCGATCAACGAGCGCTACCTCCCTCGTTTCCCCTTCACCAACTAGCCCCACATGCCCAAGTCCACTCGACCCTTCCGCGTCCGAGGTCTCGCCAGTCCAATCTACTTCGAGTATGTCACCCGTGTTTCCGTCCCGTGATCCCCGTTGACTTGTGTTTCAGCAACTGCGGTCATAAGCCAAAAGCCCCCAAAAAAACATCCCATCTTGACCTGCACGTTTTTTCCCTCTCAGCTCATCCAACCCTGTCCTCCCCCGCGTGCCTACGATTTCCACACTTGGAATAGTGGAGAAACAGCGGCGTTGGAGATCGATTGGGAGTTCAAGCCCGTCAAAGTCCCTGACGGAATCAGTTTACGCAATTTCGGCATACAGCTCGTAAGTCCTTTCTTCCTGTACAATCACAACGCGCCAACTCCAAGCAGCCGCTTTATGTTTCCGTATCAGATATCGTCGTATACTCTCCAAAGGGCCCCACCTCTGCCACCCTCAGAGTTGCAGCTCGGTTCAAGAAGGCGGTTGAGAACAAGAGGCGCGATCGAATGGAGAGATGGGTTCAAGCTGGTTTTCCATATGATCCAGACCACCAGGATGAACAAGATCCACACTTGACCGCCGAGGGCTTCCTCAAGTACGGTGTTTATGTCCTCGACGCCGACGCGGAGAAATTGGAACGCGATCTTCCCTGGCTCCTCGTCAGGAAGGATGGAAAATGCGCAGGCGACTGCGAGCAGACTGTCCCGACGCGGACGGGGAACATGTGTTGTGCCCTTGCAGGTGGCATGGCGCATGGCCATGGCCTCACCGAAGCGACTGACGGACGGCTTGTCGGCGAACTCGAAATCGAGGCAAAGTTGGCGGCAGAGCAAGCTAAGCACTCGTCTACAGCACTGAAACACAGCACGGGTTGCGTTGCTTCGCTTGACTGCCCACCCGCAAACATGAATACTCGCATCCATAGATGCAAGCGCGCGAACACGATCGACTTTGCTCAACGCGAGAGAGACGAGATGCGCGATCTGACACGCGCATCCGAAATATTGACTGTATGGGACAGTGATGGCAGAGCTACGCAAACGGTACGCAATCCATCTTCCTGGTTGCTCTGCTCATGCGGAGTTTCGTAGGAGGAAGCTTCTGGTAGCACGACAGCGACCTTCTGGGATCCGAACGCCGGTCAGGTATTCCTCGGGAACGCAAACGACGTTCCGTTGTGGAACCCCCCTTTGAGACGAAGGGAACATGCGCGACCACCTCTCGATCTCAGTTTTATGGCTCATCCAAATGCATCTCCATACATGAATCCGTTCGCGGATCCTTGTATCTCCCATGAGTCCGAACGGCCTTCTCCGTTTCATACGTATACGAACGATCCCTCATACGGTCTCGGTTTTGATATCTGCATCGAATGTCACGAACACGCGCCCCTTCCGTCTGCTGCTCACCTACGGGCTGCGGAGGAACACGTGCGAATGATGGAGGTGGAATGGGTCGATGGGTGGCATCGGCATTGGGGACAGCAAGGTTAGTTCTACCAGACCTTTTCGTTCGTTTAGCTTTGTCGACACTCACAGCGAACCCACACTGTGTTCGGCCGCATCTAGGGACAATTCCACCTCGTCCACCACCACATCCTTCTGCTATCATCCATCTTCCCTTCCCAAGTTCACCACAGGCAACGGCTGCGGGTCTGAACGCGCTGCTTCCGGTGATCAGGTTTTTGGAGCGAATGGTCACACCAGGAGGATTAGGATGTTTGACCAGCTTGGGCCCCATCCTGGGGGGCACAAGTGATAGCGGAACACTTTCCGCACCCCAAAAGTCCCATACGCTACCCTCAGTGCCGCCAATCATAACAGAATCGAGCGAGAGTAGAAGTGGCTCGATTACGCCTCATAATCCTACCCCCAGAAGCCCAAGTGATGAATACCCGATTGACGCAGAAAAAGGCAAATTGAGCGAGACAACAACCCCGGCGCCTACGCCTCCAGCATACCGACCTCGTCCGCTTAAAGTCTTGCTATATTCAAGTGATGGGTACACGGAGTCTTCAGTACCAGCGCTTTGTCTATTGATGGCCGTGAAAGGTTTGAGTTTACCAGAGGCGTATCTGGAGATGCAGGTGAGCGTCTATCACTCTGCGCTCGTCCACAGTCTTATTTGGATATAGGTTACCAATCGCAGATCATTCTTCGTTTATCAATCCGAAGTAGCCTTGTTGAAAAAAGTCGAGGCTCGACTGGGAGTATCGAATATTTCATTCCGTTCACGATACCAGTATGGAGACGTCCAGCGAGGACTCTCCGGGATGCCTGCATTAGCAGGTGACTATCCTGCCACTCCCAGGAGTAATATTAATGGGCTTCGACCACACTCGTCGACGATCAATTATGGTTCGTCTGCGCCTTGGGCGTCGCTCTCTTGTGTACCGAACCCGACGAGGGAGTTGTCGAGGCGACCGAGGGCAAACACGTTGCCGTCGTTCATATCGGATCATCAGACATGGTTTGATGATGCGAGGTTCGATGGAAGTTTCCCGAGTCGTGTGCTTCCATTCTTGTACCTTGGAAACTTGTACGTCGATTTCATGTGCTACGAGTGCTGTGCTAAGCATGTACGCAGGAATCACGCGTCGAACGTATATATGCTTCATGCACTCGGCATCACGCATGTCGTCTCCGTTGGCGAATGTGCGCTCGTTCCTCCGCCACAACCGCCTACCGCCGCCTCTTCATTTGATCCTTCGCAATCGTGCCCCGCGAATGTGGCTTCGTTCGCATTCAGTGCGGGGAGTGCGGGGCAGTGCCATGGAAGTAGAGGGTCGCTGTGGATCGAAGAACGCGAAGGGAGGATCAAAGTGCTGGACATCAAGGGCGTTTGCGACGACGGTATCGACACGCTCGAACCACAGCTACATCCGATATGTACTTGGATTGAAAAGGCGCGCCTCGCAGGCGGCCGTGTACTAGTGCACTGCCGGGTAGGCGTTTCGCGGAGCGCAACGGTGACGATCGCGTACGTGATGCAACACCTTGGGTTGAGCCTCGTCGAAGCGTACTTGGTGGTGCGAAGTCGCCGATTGTCGGTGTTGATCCAGCCCAACATGCGATTGTTGTACAATCTATTAGGTTGGGAGGTGCGATTAGCAAGGGAGCGGGCGGGCGGGGATGAGAAGCGGCTGAGAGATGAGTTGGGGCGTGCGCTGAGCTGGCCATTTTTGGCGAGAGAGGTGCATGCGTTGAATGAGAAGTATTTGGCTTGAGATCCGTGCGTTTCGTTTCTGTCTCTTGTTGTTGTTTCCTTTCTTCGTCTTCTCGTCTTCATCCAAGTTGTTGTACCTTTTTCTGTACAGATCGCGCACGTCTGCTACGCATGCATTTTTCTTCGTCCGTCGTTGTCTACTCCTCTCCTTCCTTACCTTGGTCTCTACCTGCCTGTTATACACGCTGTCTTGATACTTGACGCTCGTCGATACACGATACACGCACATGTTTCTGCACTCGTTGACGGGTTTCTCTTTCCTTTCCTTGGCGTTCAACGTGTCCATGCTTGTTCGTCTTTAGTGTATGTTGTAGGAACTGTATACATCGGTTCGTGTACAATGAGGCGACGCATGAGCAGTGGGTGGATCGATGACTTGCGAAAGGGACTCGGGTTGTGTCTGAAGATGGGCAACCGGACCTGCGGATGCGGCTACCATTTCTACTGCTGGCTCCCGGTGGCATTCGTTCCCACAGATTCGGGTCCAGCGGCTAGCCCTGGGCCGGACGTTTTCTCTTCCTTTCCTTTCCAGGCTCTCAGTCCCTACGCATACGCACTGCTTGGCCGACGCGAACACAGGGTGCCCACAATCACCTCTGACCGTGGACACAGGAAATTCAAGAACGTCTTTTTGAAGATTCAGACTTCAGTTGACACACACTCTGTTCCGCTTTATAAACCCTGACTTCCTCAATAATGAACTGCTCTTGGAGTCTTGGTGCCTACGCCCTTCGATTCAATGTCGAAAGGTTGACTCTTTGTAACAGGACTCCGTCGCCGCGGTGAGCTCGGGCTGCGGCGTCGAGGAACGCGGAAAGCAACTGAACATGATTTCCAAAATACTTCCTTCCCTTCCCCATCATCCCATCGCGTCGGTGTCATGCCGCGCACTGCCATGGCTCGAATGGACGCGAGACTACGGAACTCGAGCTCGCCGTCCATCGTGGGCTTGCGATGAAAGTAGTAGTGACGCTGGTGTGGGGATAGAGATTGCGTGAGTTGCCATACACACAATACGGACGCGTGTTGACAGACACTCCTCGCACCCATCCAAAGTGCGTCGAATTTGACGGACGCGACACCTTTGATTCAGATGACGATGAGCACATGACTACCGTTGGGTCAGAAGTCGTACCTCTGCAACAAGAACAAGGTTTGTCAAGTCTTTCCGTCGTCCATCTAGCTGTCGAAAGATCCATTGTCGGAGATCGTTCCTGGTGAATGTCATTCAAAGTACGTTTGGCCGGCATTGCCTATATTGATGAACTTACTCTACATGCAGCGGGCACAGATGACATGTGTCACAACCACAGCTATATCCGATATGTACTGGGATCGAAAAGCGCGCGCCTCGCAGGCGGCCGTGTACTAGTGCACTGCCAGGTAGGCGTTTCGCGGAGCGCAACGGCGACGATCGCGTACGTGATGCAACATCTCGGTTTGAGCCTTGTCGAAGCGTACTTGATGGTGCGAAGTCGCCGATTGTTGGTTGATCCAGCCCAACATGCGATTGCTGTACAATCTGTTAGGTTGGGAGGTGCGATTGGCAAGGGAACGGACGGGCGGAGAAGCGGCTGAGAGAGGAGATATATAGTAATAAAGTTAATGTTTTAGTTGGGGCGTGCGCTGAGCTGGCCGTTTTTGGCGAGGTGCATGCGCTGAAAGAGAAGTATTTGGTTGGAGAGGGGGTGCGTTTCGTTCAAGTTTCTGTCATTTTGGTGTTGATTTCTCTTTCTTCGTCTTCTGTAACAGCAAGTCTTGCTTAGCGCAAGGGATGACCTGATGCGTTTGGAGGTGACGCGTGTCCGTCCACTATCATACTCACACCTCAGAGGGTTACATACCTGTAACATCGGAACTGGGCCTTTGAGGTCTCTATTGGTGCCGAAGAGGCGCTGCCTTAGGTGACTCGGTCTGGCTACTACTTGGCTATCTATCACTTGTTTTGATCCACTGCATTCAGGTATTCACATCTAGGCAAACTTTCCTGATTGTCATCAGCGTGTTCTGTGACAAGATTGTTGTGTGATGCTGTACTAGTAGTTGTTGACTCCGAAGGTTGGCAAAGATCAGACACAACAGATGGGACGAAGCTAGTCTACATAATCCTCGCCAGACCTCTCACATTGAATTCACAAGGTTAGCACTCGCTTCACGCTCGTACTGCGACAATGCAATGTTCATTGTCGACACTCATTTCCAATGAGGTCATGTCAGGGAAAATACAACAACAGTTCATTGCATTACTTCCCATAGTGGCTATGTATATAATCATACAACGTTTGGAGGAAAGTATCCGATTTTCTCATCCAGCCTGAACATCCGCCCATCAGTTTCACCGTAGTCGAGGAAATAAAAAGGAACTAAACACGCACTCTTCTTTTATCTTGACAAACAAATAAATTGACCCATAAACGAGCGCCGCAGTCACTGCCAGCGGCGACAGGACGCAGGATGCTCCGAGCGCCACTGGTAAGAATGCCGTCCCCATCGCGGTATACCCAATCAACATCAGAGTACGTTCCCTGTGCAAGGCGGGCGGCAGCGTATCTCCGATCCGCGTCAGGTCATGGCCAGACAAGTTTTCTTCGACAGCCTGGATCATCTTTTCCAGCATGATGGTCACGTCACCTGCAAGGTACATAAGTCTCGGTGTTTCCAGTGAGAGCACCCTGCAACAGCACATAACACATAACAGAAGACTTACATTTAGTGGGAGTATAGACCCGCCACGGCGCCGTCTCCTTTTCGGCAATGAGTGGCCGAGATACATGTATATGCGTCAATATGCGGTACTCCTTCGTGCCACGTATAGATCGTTGTAATTCCTCTGCAATGATAGTGCGCATCAGTTCCGACGTCCCTTCAAGACAACATGAAAATACGTTCTGTTTAGAGCCAGGTTACGCAGTGCGCACGCAGGTCCCATTATTTTCGAGGCTGGCCGTGGTTGCCATTTCAGCGAGTCGCACAAGTGAATCTCGAAGGTCACTGGCGGCGCCTGACTTTCCCTGATGGAAGCGGAAGATTGGTTTGACCCGGGAGGCTGGATAGACCAGCCTTTCTCCGGGAGAATCATCCGGATGATTTCGGGTATGTGAACTTGGACGATCTTCGCTTCGTCCGCTTGAGTTACAAATATCAGAGGAAGCTCTTGGCAGGATGGCAGTAGTGCTTACACGTCTGAGCCAACGCAGTCAGTATCGTCACCCCCTTCTTCTGAGTCTTCCAATCAGGGTCCCATAGGAATCCCAAACTCATTGCGACGAGCTCTTCAGTGCAGTTATGGAAACTGAACGGGTTCAAGGCTGTGGTGACTTAGTCACAATGGCCCACTATCATCATCCCGATACCTACTAGGGTCCAAGGTCATGTGCAAGGAGTTGTCCAAGGTCATGCGCAAGGGGTCGTCCAAGGCTCGCAAGTAGTTGTCCATGTGAAGTAAGCCAGTCACGATGTTCTTCAGTTCTCTTTTCCCTGCCTTCCCTCTTAGAGCCTCAGACATGGCCTGATCCATTACGCGTCTACGCAGGCGGTCTGGGTTAGGTAAATCAGCACCTTCGTCAACAATCGTTGATAAAGCATTACCTTCTCGCATAAGATATACCAAAATTGTGAGCCCTTCCACTTGACCTATAGAATCGTCAAAGTAGTCGAGCTGTAACATGTCAACGATGTGTTTCGGAAGGAATGAGTTGTTCTCGATGGACTCTTTCATGTCAGCTAGTCTGATTTTGAGCAACGAAACTCCCTATTGACACCAATCCACTCACGGTAATCCAAACAAATAACCAGAGCATAGGCAGCAAGCAGTGCACTTTTCTTGCCTCGCAACTGACTAACAAACATACCCACCAGATCGATCTCGTTGTGAAGGTAAGTCCGAATAGCAGTGACTGATTTGAACAATCAGTGCATCATACCCTCTTTGATCATCGAAACTAGAGTCACCCTCGCATAACTTCAGAAGAGTCATTGTCAAAGTGGTGCGCACTCGACGACCCCCTTTCTGAGAGGCAGCATCCTTGGTCAATCCTTGGATGAATTTTTTCTGCTGTTCATTAAGTGGGTGGGCATCTGATACAATTGTCGTATCTGGTTAGAAACAGTCCAAAGGAAACATCACTCACTGGATCCAAAAATGGAAGTTAGCTCAACAGATGCATCGAGATTCGTGCGAAGGAAGGTGCTAGCGAGGTGTTCTCGAACACTTGCGTCGAGAAGAGGCAGGCGTTCTAAAACGTTGACTCGAGTAAGGAGATGCAACTCCAAAAACACACAACTTACGTTGCTCATCCGAACCACAGAGCGTAAGCTGTATTTCAATAGCAAGTGGGCCGATAATTCCGTCCTGCTTCTTCACCAGTTCGCGAATCCTAGGCTCCACTATGGAGCATGCGGTTTTGGCTGCCGGTACTTTATCATAGATGACAATGTGGCTTGTCAACGACTAAACTTGAGAATACCTACCACTGTCTTGGATTCGTACTAGGGTCATTATCATGCGGAGCGCAGCAACCAAAGAGTGTGCGTCTGGAACGAATTGTATAGTAAGGTAGTCCATATCAAAACGTGTTATCCTTACCGTTCACCTCCAATATATGACAGAGTCTTGCCACTTTGGACCTCTGAGCTTGGGCCTGAAGCTTCTCGACTATAAATTCCCGGGTAGCCTCTGACGAATCATTGATAAATCACAAGATTTGTAATAATCACCAACGTACCACACTGTAACAAGGCATTCAAGCCCATGATCACCTGTATGAAATTCTTCTCGCGTTGTCCAGGAATGAGCACGCTTTCTTTGGCCGAGGTAGCGATGGTCAAATCGACCAAGTGCACGAAAATGTCCAAGACATCTGGGGTAAGGATGCGCGCTCGCAAGTCCTTGTGCCTTGTCATGGAATTCAAGAGAACAACCGTAGTGGCCCTGTATCGATGCCCCCGTTCCGCCCAAATGTTACTGAGGCATTCCTTCGCATCCTCAAATGCCCAGTTCGAAGGCTGCTTGCGAGGTTGCGCAGGACCCTCTGAGTTTTCCTGGGGGTCATAGGCTGTAACAAAGTACTGTGCATCGTGTACACCTTTAAGCCAGTAGCAACAGACTCACAAACTTCATAGTAGGCGACGATGGCAACAAGCCTAACATGTGGTGCATAATCATTGTCTTCAATGATTGTCATAAACGTTTTTTGCCAGTCAGATATCTTTCTAACGCGTTCCTTCCCCTCATCTGAAGGCGGCGGAAGAGTGAATATTATCTGCCTCAAAGGAGAAAACTTACTGAATTGCAGCATGAACAACAATCTCTCGAGACATTCTGGTGTACCCAGTCGACGTTGACTCAACGAGTTCACTAATTGTTGCGCTTCCATGTCGCTGAACAGATTTGTCTCCCAGAAAGGTTCATCCAACTGCGCATCTTCAGGTGCTCCATACATTATAGACATGTCAAAGCCTCTTGCCCATGTTGCTAGTGGTCTATACATGTTTGCGTACAAAATTGAAGCATGGACCTTTTGATGGGGCATGATAAGGCGTGGCTTCGACCGATGCATACTGTAGAGGGTGAAGTTAACATCAAGGGACAGCGAACCGGTGCAAGCCTCACCGCTGAGCTTCCTTACGGGAACCACGATAGGATACTTGTTGCTTCATGGCAATGTATTCAGGGATGTACCACAAAGCACTCATTGAATTTTTGGTGCCAAAGTCAATATCATCTGGCCCCCAGGTAATATCTGTCGGGCGCAACTCAAGACCACAGTCGGCCGCTTCTCGATGCATCCACAACAACGATATGTTCCCGGCATGATGGTTCTTGCCCCTGTCCAAACCACCTCTTAAGGGAAATCATCAGTATGACGACAAATGCAGTTCGAGAAGTGGTACCCACACGTCCGAATGGCTGCCGGCAAACCAGACTTCCTTGATGTTACTAGTATGATCCTGGCCGCCGCCAGATGAATGCGCACGCCGAACGTTAAGCGGCTCATCATTAATGTTGAGGCTAGTCTCTCGGAAATACTCTGGCATAAACTTGACCCTACATTCATCCAGAGCAAGCGCGTGTCGGATGTAACGCGCAGTTGACGACATCGGAAGGGACACATCCCCTCTACTAAGCCCCACAGAGGAGACCGTATCCCTAAATAACAACATCAGTTCCGGCCATCGTCCGACCGTGCACAAAGAGTTACCAGACTCCGATGAAATGAATTGTCAAGTCCTCGCCCCAACAAAATGTTTTCTTGAAATTCCTGGCAATATACCTCGCCTCGGGCGTCCCCGATTGAATTCCTTTGTAGCAACCGTAGGCCCTACGGCACCTCTATGCCAAGTATGTTCAAGTCACCAGACAGCTACTCACCTGTCGATCTGTCCCTCCGTTCGTGTCCTTATCAACCCGACCTGATCCACGTGCATGTCTATAGGATGACTAAGACAAACAATTGGTTCCATACCTCGTGAATCATCCCTGCAAGAACCCGGACTTGATATGCACCTCGTGAGAACCCTATTACGGACAGTATCATCAACTTGCTCAAGCTGTGAAGAAGAGCTTGAAGTACCAAAGAGGAATATGTCACTCCTCTCTTCATATTTTTCTGCTAGCCAGCCATACGCTTCTTTGATATTTTTATCCACACTCCTGTCGTCGAATGTTCACTTGCAAAGAAAAGTATATGCATATAATGGAGATACGAACCATGCAACCGCCTTGTCCAATATGCCCGAGACTGTTTCCTTCATACGCGTACCAATTCCACTGGAATAGTGCACAAGTTGCTTTCGGGGTGATTCCAAATCCACAGCTTCACATAGTTTCGCCACATTGGTATGCTGACCATGGTAGTGAGCCCAGAAGGACGCGCTAGACAAGTGAGACAAGCAATTACACTGCTGCCGAACTGGTTGGACGTGCCATCAATGCACACGATAAGGTTCTGCCTACTCGAGGTCGAGGTCGAGCCAGTTAGGAATTCTGTAGCCATGACAAGAGCTGAGGTATGGAGTGCAAGACAGGCGGAAAGACACTGGAGATGAGGTGACAGGAATCCACGACCAACGCCTTCAAGTAGCCGCCGGGGGTTCAGACGTGAGGCTTACAGAAGGCGACCAAACAACGACTCACTGACGGCAACCTCATTGACTCGTTGAGGGTATTATTGTAACATACTCACGATCGTGTGCACTGCTGTGTGCAACTCATCTCGAGCCTGAGACGCCACTGGCAGCACGTGGTCGACAGCAAACTTCCATTACGTGAGATAAGAAAGTGAAATAGCGCTGCCTCTGACCTGAGCGGTTTCTCGACGAGCGGGGAGAAGGTCATGTACATACATCATTTCAACTGCAGTTAGAAAAAGAAATCAGATCTGCACTGACTACAATGAGAACCAAAGATTATCGATCCCCGACTCTTTTAAGAGGACAAGGCACCTGCCAAAAATCGTAAGACTACGTAATCTCGCAGATTTCAAACCCTATCATTTAGGGGCTAGTGTATGAATAGCAGCGACTAACGGTGTTTTCCTGATCCTGTGCCTCCCCGTTCTAAACACAAAGTCTCCATCACTTACAGTATTGCACTACGTTGGAGTCGTGGACTGGGGCACGTGCGCCGCTACGATCATATACCGCGCATGCTGGAATGGAACGTGCCAGTAAGTATAGCGCCCGACATACTATGATCACGATCAAATATGGATACATTATGTATGTAATACTACAGTACTCAAACTCGACTGAATACGTCTTTAGACAAAGAAACTATGACGCGTAATAAAGGAAAAATAAACTACATTAATGGGGGATGGATTTGAAAGCCTGAGGAAAAGGAACGAAATGAGGCACTGGCAGCAAGCGCACGAGGTCGGAGGCGCTAACGGACCGGATCTAGGCGTGCACGCGCGTGGAGCGCACCTTACAACTTGCAAGATCATCGGGCTTGAGTCATTGTTGGTCTGTAATTGTCTACAACATGATGTCCTGCACTTTCAAGTTTCAACATCTCTTCGGTGTGCCCACTCGACAGTGAAAGGCCTTCTCTTCCTCAAGAAATGAATAACTTGACGTACCTCGGCGACCGGTGGACTGCGACCTTTTCTGGTACCCCCATCATTAATTGGGCACTGATCATTACCCTGTTGTGAATGGAATACTTATGATCTACGCCATCGACTCATCATTCGTTATCACGTGTAGGTAGGATACCTCTCCTCCGAAGATATATAAACCCTCGTTGTAGTCTTACCATCCTTGCCATCTTCCCGTCATAGCCACTTCATACTATCTGCTCATTCTCGGGTTCTAGTAACATACCCACCCATTATTTTTTTTCAAAGGTGGTATTCATTCTGCTACAGTTGAAATGCTCATAATGCATATGTTAGCAATGCATAACCGTTGCAAATGTTATGCATTGGTTTTTGGCGGGTCCCGAGTCGGGCGCACCTAAGATAATGGATATTTTGCATAATGCCATGATGCATAGGTGTCAATACATAGTAGAATATGCATTACGATGGAGGCAGGTATGACTGAGTGGAACAATATTATGACTTGCAATTTTCACGGGATGACGTTCAACGGCACCGTCGGCACGATGCTCCATGCCAACTTTGCAAAGCGGCGGAAGCCCCATGATAAACCCGCCAGTTGTGATACAGCAGAAAGACGACAAAAGCATACTAAAGATGCTGTGACGTCTACCTCCACTAAGCAACCACAGCGGATTCTCAGGGACGTGGAACATAATCCAAACATTTCCGAATGCAATCAACTTGAAGGACCAAGGTGGTCTTCTAGTAGTCTTCAATCAGTCAACCTTATCTCGTAAACTACGAGAGCGATCCAAATTGGAGGCTCGCATGAATGACTTGAACCCCGCAGCCTTGTTATCCAAGACTCTGGCCCCGAGTTGTGCGTTACGAGGGGTCACTGCTTGTGCGAACAGCTGAAGAAGGCTCTGTTAAAGTATGGTGAGGGTGAGAATTTCGGGTTGTCGGCGATGTTGCGTGGTTTTCGCGCACAATTACAGAGCTCCTGAGCTCACCGGCTCGAGGCAGACGACGCTGTTTGAGCACAGTGCTACCTAGCGCTAGGTCGACTCATGAATTGAATAAGCCAGCAGTTGTGTGACATTACAAGTCACACACTGTCACGCATGGTCGTCTTGCATGCATCGGGATTCCGGGTCCCGACCCCATTTATGATGAAATACTTGACCCATGATGTCGCTGACTCGCTGTGAGTGCATGTTGAATCTCGATCCGGACCGTTCTGATGACCTAGACCTGCGGAAGACGCCGGTTAAGTAAATTAAAATAGCTCTATCGGATCAGCAACTCCGTATCAACTCGGTACGAGTATGCTTCGACGGCATGTACCGCTGGACCTACCAGAAGTGGACGTCGGATGGCAATCGATCGATGCAGCTCCTGCCTTCGACAAGCCACTTTCCCCACCCTCGACCGTGACCCTCACTTCGATTCTCAGTTCTACAGTTCTTCACTGATACACTTCACGCTCTCATCAGAGATGGCGACAGAAGATGCAAGCGACTACGAAAGTATCCGAGCGAAATTTGGGCGCCGTTTCAGGGTCCTTATCATTGGGCGGGCAAACTCTGGCAAGACGACCATCCTCCGTGCGGTGTGTAACACTGCTGATGAAAACCCGGAGGTATACGATGGAGAGGGCAACAAGGTATGATTCTGGCCGGATGGATTGATGGAATATAAATTCACGTAACTAGATTGATCCGAGCCAAGTCAAGGGATCGGAGGAGGTGGGTATCGCTGCATATCACTGGGCGAGTTGCCAGACATTTTTTGACAAACCCACGTTAGCGCGGGACGCACGATATTGAGAACGAGCTGGTTTTCCGGGGCAGCAATAACTTTGTCTTTCATGACTCGCAGGGCTTCGAGGCTGGTGGTGTAAAGGAATTTCAGCGATTGAAAGAGTTCATTGCTGATCGTGCAAGAACCACTTTTCTCAAGAAACGTATTCATGCAATATGGTAATATGTAGAGCCTGTGGTGAATTATACTGACCACTATGGCATGTGTTGGACAGGTACTGCATCCCAATGGACAAACTTGATCGAGCAATCCAACGTTCTGAGGAAATGTTTTTTGGTGAATGTGATGCTGGAGATAGTGAGTTTGTCTTTGTTCGGGTCTTCTTGAAGTTACAGCATCTCCACTGGCAGTTCCTGTTATTGTGCTGTTCACCAAATTTGATGCACTATTGGCAGTAGCCATGAGGAACCCAACACCTGCTGATAGAATGCTGTCACGAGAGGAGAGGATAGCAAAGGCCCATAAGCTCATTGATGGAATTTTTGAAGATGCTCATATATTGGGTCGTCTCTCTCAACTGAAGTATGCACCAAAAACTTATGTTCGGCTTGGAGGTATTTATTGTCCTTTCTTCTGAATGGTTCAGTTCATGAATTTATATGCATGAAAGGGATGCACCACTCTAATGAGGAGTGTGCTGTCCTGCTGGAGACCACAGCAAAAGCTCTGGATAGGGAAACTTTGCAACTGCTACTTGTCGATTTCCAGAAAGCAAACATACCATGTTGCATTCATTATGCAGTTCAAGAGTGAGTGATCCAATGCCATATGGAATGATGCTTACATCTGTTAACTTGAAAGCATGGTGGATCTTGTCGATGGGATGTATAGATCCTCATTCCCCTTTCACAGTATGAATGATATAGTGGTTCAAAGGCTGGCAAGATGGTTTCCACATGTTTTGGTAAGATGAACTTTACATGAATACATTATGTATGTGGCTGAATCTGCTAACAATTTATTACCTGATAACCATAGTCTGTGAGTGGAAGCTTTCACAATTGAATACTCTGAAACTTTGTTCTTGATGCCTTGAAACTTAAAATCATAGGAGGTTAGTTGTGCATTTTGATTGTTGGCCAAAATCACAATGCTGATTTTGTGTCCATTCTTCACCCTGGTTTGTATCCAACAGACTGTGAGTTGTTGTACTAGATTGTGGAATATCTGACTCTAGAGTGTCAATACTAATGATTCCATTTTCACTGTGTCCTGGATATAGCAAAGTGTGAGTTCTGAACATAATGTTGAACATTGCATAATTCCATGTTAATCTTATTGTTTTTGAAATGGTAGCTGGTGAGTTGACAATTTTTAATGTTTAAAATGACCAATCACTTCATGGTATTGCTAGGCCATGAGAATGAATGAGGTATGTTTACCAATCTGTCTATCACTTCTGCATCTAACATTTTTTTAAGTTTCTTATTGACACAAGTGAATTGGATGTTCTAAAACCAAGCACCATGGTGAGTTCTGAGTCACCATAATCAACTGGCAGTTACATTTACAATAAAATTATAGGCTAGCCTGGCTAGTGTTGGCACATGGAAGCAGATGATTCAAAAGAGTGTTGGTATGTTTTCTTTCTTTTTTTTTAAAAAAAACAAGGGTTTCTTAGTAAACTGTGATTATTTTGTCACTCTATGTAGACATACTGCTCATTCTAGAACACTCCTTCCATCTTTTCCATAAAAAGAATCCTCAGCCAGTGCCAGTGCCAGTGCTATCTGCTGCTCAAAAGTACAAAGCATCAAAAAATGCATCTATGGTCAGATTGGCCATGAAGGATATCTTCAAGCAGTATCGCCAAGCAACCAACAAGGAGAAAGTGGATATGGTCACAAAGGTCATTCTTGATCATAGGATGGGTAAGTTAAAGACTCAGAAATCCTATAATATGTTGCTTATGAACCACTTTTATTTCAGCAACTGAATAGAGTCACTCCCCTTTCAAAGACTAAAAGTCATAATATCAAGTTGTTTCAGAGAAGGAGAAATAGATGAAAAATGGATGGAAATGAAGAGAATAAGAATGGCTTTTGACAGCAAGGAATCCTTAGCAGTGTACTGTTTTCTTGAGAATTGATCATGTACTGGCAACAAATCTCAGTTTGTGTCCCAAAAACACTGTGATGCTTATAGTTGAGCCATCACCTCCAGCAAGCACCATGCATTCATTCTATGCAGGAAATTTATGTAGCTGTCTTTTATCACAATCACAATTTTAACTGAACATTGTGAGGGATTCTGCACTACACTTCTTATCAGTGAGAATAGGATGCACACAGCACGCACTCAAGAGTTTTAACCACTCGACTTTGATTGGCTACAAGGCACAGCAAGCATTATGCACTCATTATTTAGATTACTATGTTCAGCTAACATAGATACATACATATGCAGATCAATCCTCAGTGCTCCCGAGCCTATGATCCTCGGTGCAGCAAACACACGCTCTCGACTGCCAACATTTCACTCTCCCTAAACTTGAACCGCACGCTTACCTCGCCTCGCCTCGCCAGGCGCACTCACCCCCTCCCGCGCCGCTCCCGCTCGAGTACTAAGCACAGATGCGCACGCCCCCCCCGTGCAGTGCCGCATAGCCAGGCGGACCAGCACGCCCGTCATAGTCTACCACCCCAGTGCGAACTCTCTCTCCCTTTCCCGTTCTCGTTCCCGTCCTCGTCCAGGCTGGATATCACCGTACCGCTCGCGCGGCTCCTGCTGCACCGTACCAGAGACACCAGCACCACCGAGGGGCACATATACCTGGATGGGCTCCTGAGCCGTCGTCGCCAGCGTCGGCGTGAGCATGAACCGTGTGTTGTATGCATCCGTCGGCTCGAGCGGCTCACAGTACGTGGGCACAAGCACGAGCCGGATCCGCACGCCCAGCTTCGTGAGCGCGTACGCGGGGTCGCCAAGCGCCACGTTCGACGGCGCGATCAGCATCTCGCCCGGACCCTGACCCAGACCCTGCGCCTGCGCCTGGGCTGCTTGGGAAGATGCTCTCGGTGATGCTTGGAACGTTTGAGAAGCGTGAATGATGGAAATGGAAGCTTGCGGGGAATAACACAGCGGCGCGGACGGCAGCGCGAGGGACCACTTTGATGCTTTACCCGTCCACGCAAAGAAGTCGGGGTCGGTGCACTGCTCCGCGATCGCGCTCACGAGTTTGTAAAACGCGCGCGCAGCCTCGCCGTAGGCGATCGGTATAGTGACATCGAAGAGTCCGAGGAGTGAGTAGGCCACGTCCTCAATGCGGGACGTGGTGCGCCGTGCCGCCCACCTCATCTTCTCGGCCACGCGGGTGCAACTCGGTGAAAAGCTGCGTACGTCGGCTTCGGGAATGCCTGTCACTTTGGTGATAGCCGCGACGACCGCCTCGTTGTCCTTGTCGTTGACGCGCTGGTCCTCACGACTCTCGCGACTCTCCCTTGGGGTCCGTTCTTCTCTGCGGCCTTCTACGACCGTGGGGCAGATAGGCGACCAGTTCTTGCCATAGAACCGAATCTTGCGTGCGAGGAGAAGTTCTTGTAGAGTCCAACCTCGCGTAAACCACGACTCGGACAAGAAATCCTCAAGCGACGACGAGTTTCCGAGATGAACGATGCATATCCCCGCCTCCGAGTACCAGGGACCCATCGACAGGATAGGTTCTTCGACCTCGGTGCTGCTCTCCTTGTTGATGCAACACGTATCCGACCAGACGTACTCGCACCCATAGTCCGTTCGTGCCTTTTCGCAGAATTTGACCAGTTTCTGGTACCCTGGTGCGCTCGGAGATGGCCTTCTGCTGACTTGTAGCCTCTTTCTGGGTAGTTCGTGAAATAAGGGCTCGGCGTTACCCCACTGATGGGAAAAGATAGCAAAGCTGATCATAGATGGAATATACTCTGTCTTTAGCAGCACCAAGTCAGGATCTCTGAATTGTATGAATGAGACGGCATACTTACAAAAGGAGAGATGACGTCCGGATCTACCACCGAAACTCCCAACATTCTGGCATGTTCGTCCTGTTCGAGCAACAACTTGGCAAGATGCAAGTCCGAGAGGGACTCGATCCGCGGCTTGAAATCTTCCCATATCTCGTTCCGGGTGATGAGCGTCATGTCCGCAACGCAGAGCAGATAAGTGATGAGGGTGTTGAAGACATATGTTTCGAACATGGACTGGAGACGCTGGCGCGCCAAAGTCACCCGTTCGCTAAGGCTGAGCTTCAGGATGGGCGGGGAGGTCGGTAGCGGGATAGCATGGCGTCGGGGCGAGCAATATTTGCTTCGAGTGGCCCTGGCTGTGAAGCTACTACGGGCACGACGACTGCGCGTGCGTGTCAATGGCACGCCATAATCGGACGTGCTGTTGGTAGCGTGGAGGTCTGGCGTCGGGGAGGATGGGGTGACACAGCCGGGCCCGGGTGTACCCCATGGTCCACATCCACTTGGTAAAAATGAGTGTGAGTGGGATCCTGAGGGAAGGGGGCGTCTGGACGAGGCAGTGGTTTGCTGTTGTACGGGAGTGATGGAAGGGTAGTACTTAGAATTACATAATTTACTCTTCACGATATCACCAATTGACGCGTAGTCAATATTCTTGACTCCCTCCTTCATTGCCAATCCGCGTATACTCGAACACTCTGTGTTTCCGTATCAGACATGGCCTCACCGAGGCGACTGACGAACGGCTCGTCGGTGAACTTGAAATCGAGGCAAAGTTGGCAGCAGCTGAGCACTCGTCTATAACGCTGAAACACACGGGTTACGTTGCTTCACTCGATTACCCACTCGCAACCATGAATGCCCAACATACATGAGACGAGATGCGCGATCTGACATGCACTTTCGAAATATTGACTGTATCATAGGGGAGTGACGGCAGAGCTACGCAAATGGTACGCAATGTATCGTCCTCGTTGCTCTGCTCATGCGGAGTTTCGTAGGAAAAAGCTTCTTAAGGTAGCACGACAGCGCATCATGCATGTCGTCTCCGCGTTGGTGATGTGCGCTCGTTCCTCCGCCACAACCGCCTACCGGGGCCGCCTCTTCATTTGACCTTTCGCAATCGTGCCCCGCGAATGTGGCTTCGTTCGCATTCAGTGCGGGGAGTGCGGGGCAGTGCCATGGAAATGGAGGGTCGCTATGGATCGAAGAACGTGAAGGGAGGATCAAAGTGCTGGACATCAAGGGCGTTTGCGACGACGGCATCGACACGCTCGAACCACAGCTACATCCGATATGGATGTACTTGGATCGGAAAAGCGCGCCTCGCAGCTACTGCCGGGTAGGCGTTTCGCGGAGCACGATCGCGTACGTGATGCAACACCTCGGGTTGAGCCTCGTCGAATTGGTAGTGCGAAGTCGCCGATTGTCGGTGTTGATCCAGCCCGGCTGCAGCATGCAGTTGCTGTTCAATTTGTTAGGTTGGGAGGTGCGAATGGCGAGGGAGCGGGCGGGCGGGGACGAGAAGCGGCTGAGGGATGAGTTGGGGCGTGCGCTGAGCTGGCCATTTTTGGCGAGGGAGGTGCAAGCGCTGAACGAGGTATTTGGCTTGAGAGCGGGTGCGTTTCGTTTCTGTCATTTGGTGTTGAAATCTCTTTCTTCGTCTTCTGTAACAGGAAGTCTTGATTAGCGCAAGGGATGACCTGATGCGTTTGGAGGTGACGCGTGTCCGTCCACTACCATACTCGGTCTGGCTACTACTTGGCTATCTATCACTTGTTTTTGATCCACCGCATTCAGGTATCCACATCTAGGCAAACTTTTCTGATTGTCATCAGCGTATTCTGTGACAAGATTGTTTTGTGATGCTGTAGCAGTTGTTGACTCCGAGGGTCGGCAAAGATCAGACCTAGTGATATAAAAGAGCAACCCAACAGAGGGGACGAAGCTAGTCTACATAGACTTCGCCTCATCTGACCCTCGCCAGACCTCTCACATTGAATTTACAAGGTTAGCACTCGCTTCATGCTCATACTATGACAATGATGTTCATCTTCGACACTCATTTCCAATGAAGTCATGTCAGGGGAAATACATTGTACGACAGTTCATTGTATTATTTCCCATAGTGGCTATGTATACAATACTATCATCAGACGTGTCGAGGCAAGTATCCGATTTTCTCATCCAACCTGAACATTCGCCCATCAGTTTCACCGTAGTTGAAGAAATAACAAGGAACTAAACACGTACTCTTCTTTTAGCTTGACAGACAGATAAACCGACCCATAAATGAGCGCCGCAGTCACTGCCAGCGGCGACAGGACGCAGGATGCTCCGAGCGCTACTGGTAAGAATGCCGTCCCCACCGCGGTGTACCCAATCAACATCAGAGCATGTTCCCTGTGCAAGGCGGGCGGCAGCGTATCTCCGATCCGCATCAGGTCACGGTCTGACAGCTCGTCTTCGACAGCCTTGATCATCTTTTCCAGCATGATGGACACGTCACCTGCAAGGTACATAAGTCTCAGTATTTCCAGTGAGCGCACCCGCATGCAACAGCACATAACACTGAAAGACTTACATTTAGTGGGAGTATAGATCCGCCACGGCTTTGTCTCCTTTTCGGCAATGAGTGACCGAGATACATGTATATGCGTCAATATGCGGTACTCCTCTGTGCCACGTATACATTGTTGTAATTCCTCTGCAATGACAGTGCGCATCAGTTCCGACGTCCCTTCTAGAAAACACGAAATACGTTCTGTTTAGAGCCAGGTTACGCAGTGCGCACACGGGTCCCATTATTTCCGAGGCTGGCCGTGGTTGCCAATCCAACGAGTCGCACAAGGGAATCTCGGAGCTTGGCCTGAGAGGCTGGATAGACCAGCCTTTCTCCGGGAGAATCATCCGGATGATTTTGGGTATGTGACGTTGAACGATCTTCGCTTCGTCCGCTTGAGTTACAAAATATTAGAGGAAGCTCTTGGCAGGATGGCAGTAGTGCTTACACGTCTGAGCCAACGCAGTCAGTATCGTCACCCCTTTCTTCTGAGTCTTCCAATCTGGGTCCTGTAGGAGTCTCAAACTAATTGTGACCAGCTCTTCAGTGCAGTTATGGAAGCTGAACGGGTTGGCTGTGGTGACTTAGTCATAATGAACCACGATCATCATCCCAATACCTACTGGTGTCCAAGGTCATGCGCAAGGAGTTGTCCAAGGTCATGTACATGGATTTTTTCAAGTCCTTGCACAAGAAGTTGAAGTTGTCCATGTGAAGTAATCCAGTCACGATGTTATTCAGCTGTCCTTTCCCTGCCTTCCCTCTTAGAACCTCAAACATGGCCTTATCCATTATGCGTCTACCCAGGCGGTCTGGGACAGGTAAATCAGCACCTTCGTCGACAATCGTTGATAAAGCATTACCATTTCGCATAAGATATACAAAAATTGTGAGCCCTTCCACTTGACCTATAGCATCGTCAAAATAGTCGAGCTGTAACATGTCAACGATGTATTTTGGAAGGAGTAAGTTGTTCTCGATGGACTCTCTCATGTCACCTAGTCTTATTTTGAGCAACGGAACTCCCTAAAGACAATATTCCACTCACGGTGCTTCAAACAAGTAGCCAGAGCATAAGCGGCAAGCAGTGCACTTTTCTTGCCTTGCAACTGATCAACAAACATACCCACAAGGTCGATCTCGTGGCAGAGATAAGTCTGAATAGCAGGAACTGATGAACAGTCAGTGCATCATCTCCTTTGGTCTTTGAAACTAGGCTCACTCTCGCATAGCTTCAGAAGGGTCATTGTCAAAGTGGTGCGCACTCGTGGATCTCCTTTCCGGGAGGTAGCGGCCTTGGTGAATTCTTGAATGAGTTTTTTCTGTTGTTCATCGAGTGGCTGGGCATCTGATATAATACATGTCATCGAATTTGGTTTAAAACAGTCCGAAGGGATTTCACTTACTGAGTCCAAGAATGCGAGCTAACGTAGGATCTGCACCGCCGCTTTCTGCCCCTACCAAACTGGGTACATCGAAATTCGTGCGGACCAAGGCACTAGCGAGATTTTTTCGAACGCGTGCGTCGAGAAGAGACAGGCATTCTGAAACGTTGGCTCGAATGAGGAGATACAGCCTCAAAAAATCACAGCCTACCTGTCTCATCTGAACCATAAAGCGCCAGCCATATTTCAACAGCAAGAGGGCCGATTATTCCGTCGTGCTTCTTCACCAATTCGCGAATCCTAGACTCCACCAAAGAACATGCGGCTCTGGCTGCCTCTATTATATCATAGATGATAATGTGTCTTGTCAAGCAAGCTTGAGAATACCTACCATCTTGGATTCGTGCTAGGGTCATTATCATGCGGAGCGCAGCAACCAAAGAGTGTCGGTCTAGAACGAATTGTATAGTAAGGTAGTCCATATCAAAATGCGTTGTCCTTACCGTTCACCTTCAATACATGGCAGATTCTTGCCACTTTGGATCTCTGGGGTTGTGTCTGAAGCTTCCCGATTATAAATTCCCGGGTAGCCTCTGACGAATCATTGATAAATCACAAGATTTGTAATAATCGCCAACGTACCACACTGTAACAAGGCATCCAAGCCCATGATCACCTGTATGAAATTTTTCTCGCGTTGTCCAGGAGTGAGCACCCTTCCTTTGGCCATGGTAGCGATGGTCGAATCGACCAAATTTACGAAACCTTCCAAGACGTCTGCGGTAAGGATGTGCTCTCGCAAATCCTTGTGCCTTGTCAGGGAACTCATGAGAGCAACCATTGTGAGCTTATATCGATGCCCGTGTTCCGCCCAAATGTTACTGAGGCATCCCTTCACATCTTCAAATGCCCTTTCTGACGGCATCTTGCAAGGTTGTACAGGATTCAGTGAGTTTTCCAGGGCATTACAGGCTGTAACAGCATGCTCTACATCATGTACACGCCGGAGACAGAGACAACAGACTCACAAGCTTCATAGTAGGCGACAACGGTAACAAGCCTAATGTGTGATGCATAATCACAGTCCTCGATGATTTTCTCAAACTTTTCTTGCCAGTCAGATACATTTCTAATGCGTCTCCTCCCCTCGTCTGAAAGCGGCGCAAACATGATTATTTTTAACATTGAAAGAGGGAAAACTCACTAAATCGCAGCATGAACAGAAATCTCTCGAGATATTCCGGTGCACCCAGTCGATGTTGACTCAACGAATTCACTAATTGTTGCGCTTCCATGTCGCTGAACAGATCTGTCTCCCAGATAGGTTCATCTAGCTGCGCATTTTCAGGTGCTCCATATATCATAGACATGTCAAAGCCTCTTACATGTGTTGCTAGTGGTCTATACATGTTTGCGTACAAAATTGAAGGATGGACCTTTTGATGGGGCATGATAAGGCGTGGCTTCGACCGATGCATGCTAGTACAGAGGGCGAAGTTAACATCAAGGGACAGCGAACCGATGCAAGCCTCACCGCTGAGCTTCCTTACGGGAACCACGATAGGATACTTGTTGCCTCATGGCAATGAATTCAGGGATATACCACCAAGCACTCATTGAATTTTTGGTGCCAAAGTCAATATCATCTGGCCCCCAGGTAATATCTGTCGGGCGCAACTCGAGACCACAGTCGGCCGCTTCTCGATGCATCCACAACAACGATATGTTCCCGGCATGATGGTTCTTGCCCCTGTCCAAACCACCTCTTGAGGGAATTTATCAATATGATGACGAAGGCAGTTCGAACGGTGGTACCCACACGTCCGAATGGCTTCCGGCAAACCAGACTTCCTTGATCTTACTAGTATCCTGCCCGCCGCCAGATGAATGAGCACCTCGAACGTTAAGCGGGTCATGAGTAATGTTGAGGCTAGTCTCTCGGAAATACTCTGGCATAAACTTGACCCTGCATTCATCCAGAGCAAGCGCGTGTCGAATATAACGCGCAGTTGACGACATCGGAAGGGACACATTCCCTCTACTAAGCCCCACAGAGGAGACCGTATCCCTAAAGAACAACATCAGTTCCAGCCATCGTCCGACCGTGCAAAGACTTACCAGACTCCGATGAAATGAATTGTCAAGTCGCCCCAGCAAAATGTTTTCTTGAAATTCCTGGCGGTATACCTCGCCTCGGGCGTCCCCGATTGAATTTCTTTGTAGTAATCGTAGGCCCTACGGTAGCCTGTATGCCAAGTATGTTCAAGTCACCAGACAGCTACTCACCTGTCGATCTGTCCCTCCGTTCGTGTCTTTATCAAGCCGACCTGATACACGTGCATGTCTATAGGATGACTAAGGCAAATGATTGGTTCCATACCTCGTGTATCATCCCTGCAAGAACCCGGACTTGATATGCACCTCGTGAGAACCCTAGAGACAATATCATCAACTTGCTCAAGCTGCGAAGAAGAGGTCGAAGTACCAAAGAGGAATATGTCACTCTCCTCTACATATTTTTCTGCTAGCCAGCCATACGCTTCTTTGATTTTTTTATCTACGCTCCTGTCGTCGAATATTCACTTGCAAAGCAAAGTAGGTGTGTATAATAGAGATGCGAACCATGCAACTGCCTTGTCCCATATGTCGGAGACTGCTTCCTTCATACTCGTACCAATTCCACTGGAATAATGTACAAGTTGCTTTCTCCCGAGTGATTCCAGATCGACAGCTTCACATAGTTTCGCCACATTGGTATGCTGATCATAATAGTGAGCCCAGAAGGACACATTAGACAGTGAGACGAAGCCATTACACTTCTACCGAATTGGTTGGACGTGCCGTCAATGCACACAATAAGGTTCTGCCTACTCGAGGTTGAGGTTGAGGTTGAGGTCGAGCCAGTTGGGATATCTGTAGCCATGACAGGAGCCGAGGTATGGAGTGCAAGAAAGGCGGAAGGACACTGGAGATAAGGTGATAGGAATCCACGACAAACGCCTTGTAAGTACCCGCCGGCGGTTCAACGTTCAGACGTGAGGCTTACAGAAGGCGCCCAAACAACGAATTGACGACAACCTGAATGACTCACTGAGCGCAACTATGACATATCTCGACGCGCCGACTTCCATTATGGTAAGATAAGAAAGTGAAATAAGCGCTGCCTCTGACCTGAGCGGTTTTTCGACGAGGGGTGAGAAGGTCATGTACTAATCATTTCAACTGCAGTTAGAAAAATGACTCATCTGCACTGACTACGTCGGAGTCGCGCCGTCCCGCCATCACCCTCCCTTTCCACCCCGCCTTCGCCCACCCTGCATCGCCCTGTTGTCAGGACTCACGTCATCGAGGACGGCGGTCACTGACCACAGCACGCTTTCGTTCCGCCGTGATGATGCACTGACCGTGTGTCCGCTTTTTGACTCCGCACAGTAGTTAGTCCGAATCCGAATTGTGCCTTGGAATTGGGCGATATCGACGGTACTTGCGAACGAAGTCGAAAACGAGTATATAACTTAGACTGATTAATAATCACTTATGATTGGATGGAAAGTTCCGGGGCACTTCATTTCACCTCCCGAAGTGGACCACTTACATAGTAGTACTTCTCATGCACCTTCGTTCGAACCGTATCGAGGTGCGCCAAAAATACACCTCGCTTCACTTCAATTCACTTCGCGGCGACGCTATGCCGCACCAATGCTGAGGTGAGCTCACCGCGATGGGCCGCAAGCTAACAATACATCTATGCCGGCATGCCCCCTTAAGTGCAGCTCAGGCAGAGGCAGCCGAGCGCTGGCGCTGAGCCTCACATCGGATTCGCATGACATGGCACGCCGCGCCCGCCTCGCCGATCGCGATCGAAGTAGATTATGATCAGATATGGATACATTACTACAGTAATCAAACTCCGACTGAATACTTTACGTAACTTAGACACGCCAGCCTGAGGTTACCGCCAGTCACAAGCTGAACAAAAAAAATATCCAATAAAGATTTTCTACTGCTTCAACCACAAGGTATTTGGCTGATTTTTATCCATTTGTGTTTCGGTATACCCACCCTGTTTTAGTGGCACTCATTCCGATAACCAGATAGTACGACAGAGTACGTTTGGCCGGAATGGCATGCATTGTCTATGGCTTCGATATACCCTTTTTGCCGTATTGTGCCCTCCTGCGCTTCACTGGCACGACTGGCTGAAAACGGCGGGAGTGTGACGGGCGTCCGGGCCAATTGGGCGATATGAGTTGAAATATTTTTTTCGACATCACTCCCGACATCTATGTCACTGAATAACTTGGTGAACTTATTAATCTACTTGCAGCGGACACGGGCGCGTGCAACAGCGCCTCGCCCATTTATCTTTGAAATACTTGGCCATGTCGCAGGAAACTGGAAACTGATTCATTGAAGCCTGGTACGAGTGAGTACATGTCGAGTCCAGACCGTTCTGATGTGATGCCCCTGGTAGACCTGCGGAACTTCGACGCCGTCAGATTAAAATAGCTCTGTCTAGCAACTTCGTATCAACTCGGTATGTTTCGACGGCATGTCCCGCTGGACATACGAGAAGCGGAGATTGATCGATGCGGCTCCTGCCTTCGACAAGCCACTTTCCCCACCCTCGACCGTGACCCTCACTTCGATTCTCAGTTCTACAATTCTTCACTGCTATACTACGTGCTCTCATCAGAGATGGCGACAGAAGATGCAAGCGGCTACGAAAGCATCCGAGAGAAATTTGGGCGTTTCAGGGTCCTTATCATCGGGCGGGCAAACTCTGGCAAGACAACCATCCTCCGTGCGGTCTGTGACACTACTGAAAACCCGGAGATCTGCGATGGAGAGGGAAACAAGGTACGGATCTGGCCGGATGATTGGTGGAACATAAATTCACGTAACTAGATTGATCTGAGCCAAGTCGAGGGATCGCTGGGGGTGAGTATCGCTGCATATCACGCGAGTTGTCAGGCACGTTATGACAAACCCACGTTAGCGCGGGGAGCACGACATCGAGAACGAGCTGATTTTCCAGGGCAATAATAACTTTGTCTTTCATGACTCGCGGGGCTTCGAGGCTGGTGGTGCAGATGAATTTCAGCGATTGAAAGAGTTTATTGCTGATCGTGCAAGGTCCACTTTTCTCAAGAAACGTATTCATGCAATATGGTAATATGTAGAGCTACGTGGTGGATTATTGTATTGACTGACCACTATGGCGTATGCTGGACAGGTACTGTATCCCAATGGACAAACTTGATCGAGCAATCCAACGTTCTGAGGAAATGTTCTTTAATGAATGTGATACAAGGGATAGTGAGTTCGTTTTTGTTCAGGTCTTCTTGAAGTTACAGCATTTCCAGTTCCTGTCATTGTGCTGTTCACCAAATTTGATGCACTATTGGCAGTAGCCATGAGTAAACCAACACCTGCTGATCCAAAGCTACCACCAGAGGAGAGGATAGCAAAGGCACAAGAGCTCGTCAATGGAATTTTTGAAGAAGCTGGTATATGGGGTCGTCTCTCTCGATTGAAGTATGCACCAAAATGTAGTGTTCGGCTTGGAGGTATTTATTGTCATTTCTTATCCATGGTGGGGTTCATGGAATTTACATGCATAAAAGGGATGCATGAGTCTAAAGAGGGGCGTGATATCCTGCAAGAGGCTACAGCAAAAGCTCTGGATGAGGAAGCTTTGCAACTGCTACTTGTCTCTTTCCAGAAAGCAAACATGCTAGATTGCATTCGTTATGCAGTTCAAGAGTGAGTAATCCAATGCCATATAGAATGATGCTTACATCTATGAACTTGAAAGCATGGTGGATTCTGTCAATGGGTTGTCTAAATCCTCACTTCCCCTACACAGTACAAACAACATAGAGCTTCAAAGGCTGGCAAGATGGTTTCCACATATTTTGGTAAGATAAACTTTTCATTGAATACATTATGTATGTGCCTAAATACACTAACAATTCATTGCATGATAACCATAGTCTGTGAGTTGAAGCCTTCATAATTGAATACTCTGTTGAATCATTCTTGATGCCTTGGAACTCATAGGATGTAAGTTGTGCATTTTGATTGTTGGCAAAGATCACAATGCTGATGGTTTCTTGTCCATTCTTTGCCCTGGTTTGGATCCAACAGACTGTGAGTTGTACCACATTATGGGATATTTGACTCCAGAGTGTCAATACTAAAGTTCCATTTTCACCATGTTGTCCTGGAAATAGCAAAGTGTGAGTTTCTGAATATAATGCTGAACATTGCATGATTCCATGTTAATCTTATTGTTTTTGAAATGGTAGCTGGTGAGTTGATGATTTTTCATATGTTTAAAATGACCAATTACTTCATTACATTGCTAGGCTATGAGAATGGATCAGGTATATTTACCAATCCATGTTACCTCTACATGTGACATTTCATTTTTTTTAGCTTCTTATTGATGGAAGTGAATTGGACATTCTCAAACCAAGAATTGTAATAAGTTCATCATTATTCAACTGGCACACAGAACCTGACAATAAAATGATAGACAAAACTCAGCACATGGAAGCAGATCTTTCAAGACAGTGTTGGTATGTTTTATTGTGTTTTGGATATTTTTTTCAAAGCTAACTGTGCTTCTTTTGTCACTCTATGTAGACATAGTGCTCATTCTAGAACACTCCTTCTATCTTTTCCACCAAAAAGATCCTCAGCCAATGCTGTCTGCTGCTAAAATGTACAAAGCATCAAAAAATGCATCTGAGGTCAAATCAGCCATGAAGGAGGTCTTCCAGAAGTATCCCAAAGCACTCAACAAGGAGAAAGTGGACATGATCACAAAGGTCATTCTTGATCATAGGATGGGTAAGTTAAATAAATCCAATGATATGTTGCTCATGAACCACTTTTATTTCAGCAACTGACTCTGAAGTCACTTCCCCTATCAAAGACTAAGAGTCATAACACCAAGTTGTTTCAGGGAAGGAGAAATAGATGAGAAATGGATGGAAATGGAGAGAATAACTCGAAGAGTGGCTCTGACAGCAAGGAATCCTTAGATGTTGAGTGGAGTTGACACCATGTACTGTTTTCTTGAGAATTGATCATGTACTGGCAACAAATATTGGTTTTTGTCCCAAAAACACTGATGCTTGTCATGGAAGTTGATAACAACACTGATCCATGTCCTCCGAGCAGCAAGCACCATGCATTCATTCAATGCATAATCCTTAGTATGTAGCTGTGTTTCATCACGATCATCACAATCCTAACTGAACACTGTGGGGGATTCTGCACTACACTTCTTCTCAGTGAGAATGCAATGCATACAGCATGCACTCATATTATTTAGATTACTAGGTTCAGCCAACATACATACGCAGATTGATCCCAACAGAACCTCAGTGCTCCCGAGCCTACCGGCTAGTACCAACTACGATCCTCGGTGCAGCAAACACACGCTCTCGACTGCCAATAGTTCACTCTCCCTAAACTTGAACCGCACACTCACCACACCTGGCCTCGCCATGCGCACCCACCCCCTCCCGCGCCGCTCCCGCTCGAGCACCAAGCACATATGTGCACGCCCCCCGTGCAGCGCCGCATAACCAGGCGGACCAGCACGCCCGTCATAGTCTACCACCCCGAGTGCGAACTCTCTCTCCCTCTCCCTCACCCGTTCTCGTTCTCGTCCTCGTCCAGGCTGGATATCACCGTACCGCTCGCGCGACTCCTGCTGCACCGTACCAGAGACACCAGCACCACCGAGGGGCACATATACCTGAATGGGTTCCTGAGCCGTCGTCGCCAGCGCCGGCGTGAGCATGAAACGTGTGTTGTATGCATCCGTCGGCTCGAGCGGTTCACAGTACGTGGGCACAAGCACGAGCCGGATCCGCACGCCCAGCTTCGTGAGTGCGTACGCGGGGTCGCCAAGCGCCACGTTCGACGGCGCGATCAACATCTCGCCCGGACCCTGACCCTGACCCTGCGCCTGCGCCTGGGCTGCTTGGGAAGATGCTCTCGGCGATGCTTGGAACGTTTGAGAAGCTTGAATGATTGAAATGGAAGCTTGCGGGGAATAACACAGCGGCGCGGACGGCAGTGCGAGGGACCACTTCGATGCTTTACCCGTCCACGCAAAAAAGTGGGGG